>JALPBZ010000024.1:0-156193 GCA_026538355.1 Cryptococcus sp. GC_Crypt_5
GAGGGAGTGAGGGAGTAGGCGATAACCCCGAGCGTCGTCAGGTTAGAGTGGAGAGCATTATCAACATAGTCGTCACTGCATTGAGAAGATAGAGAACACGAACAAGCATTGCATGATGGCATGATCAAACATTATATTTGGATATGGGTACAACATGCATGGGTTCTAGCAGAGACAGTTCCGAGCCTATGATACCAATCCGATAGTATACAGTCAAATAGCAGGAGTTGGGTGACAGGTGTCTAATTAGGATGAACAGGTTATACGCCATCGCCCCTATGGAGAAGAGGAAGATGACGGAGCACCGACGTGGCTTGATATAGAGCGGTGCGATGCGGAGCGGTGCGATAAGACTCGACTAGTGCGCTCGTTGGGTGAGCCATGCCAGGACAATATCGAGATTGTGCTTCGTCTTATTGCTCGTGGAGTAGCACTGTGAGGCTCAGCAATCAGCAGGAGCACGAAAGGAAATATCGGTATCGTCGACAATAACGCGCAGAGCAAGATTGAGGAGAGAGGGGAGAGTTGAACGTACCGAGACGACTCTACCTGAGATCTCACTCAGCCTCATTTCGCGTATAAGCTCGTCGACACCGACGGCTTCCGGAAGATCGTTCTTGTTGGCCAGGACTAATAAGGGGACCGAAGCCAGGGCGGGAAGGTTGAGGAGCGCGTGCAGCTCTGATGTCGCCGTGGGAAGGGAGGAGCGCTGTGTTCGTCATCGTCATCGTCGCGAAGCGATCAGCTCAGCACGTGCTTCGGCGTAGGATACGAGCTTACGTCTGCTGCGTCCACCACGTATCTGCCACCTTTCATCAGCAACGACATCGAACGCAGAGAACAGATAATTGTGATGGTAGTAGTACGCACATGATCGCGTCGGCGCCCCTGCAATACCGGTCCCACATGCCTCTGAACTTCGGCTGGCCCTGGGTACGATCTCCGTCAGCTCGGCCCATCTCGCATAATTGATCAAAGCGTAGTAGAAGGAAGAGCGCTATTGATAGGCTTGATAGCTTGGATATAAGAATTTACTACTCACGGCCACATCCCATACTTTCATAGTCACGTTGCCCTTCCTGACCTGCCTCAAATTGAAGGCGACGGTAGGCACCACATCCTCCGACCACTGATTTGATCCTAGAACATTGACCAGGCTACGGCGGGAGCGTATCAGTATCTGTCCTCTCGGCTTCTACAGATGCAAGGCTCGGATATCGAGACAGGAGCTGGTGGGAAAATAAGAGGGTGGAAGAGTAGAGAATAGCACGCACGAGGTCTTTCCACTTGCCTATAACGATAACAGCACATCAGCATAAGCCCCGCGCCGCAGTTGCCTCAGCGCGGACATGGAGTGGCCGTAGTCTAGCCTCACTCACCTGCAATCCCACTATAGTCACTTCGAGATGTTTGGCAAAGAACAGCGATCGAAGCCAATTTAACAGATTTGTGAAGATGAATGCCATCGTCCTGAATCGTCTATCTTGATCACTCTATACTTTCGGTGCGCGTCTTCGACTCCTTGATCCAAGTGAAAATTGTTCGTCAATCGCGTATGATGACTGTACGCAGTGGATTGTCCGACGATAGCTCTCAAGATAGACTTTGGGTGACAGACACAAAGACAAAGGTCAGATCTCAGCTGGACAATGACGAAGCTGGCGCAGCGGAGATCACCGCTTACAAACTCGTTCATTGCCGCTTTCGGCTTTGTGCGGTGACTGACCAAATCATCATGGCTCAATCCTTGGCGAGATGGGAAACATAGCTCATGCATGCTTCACATAATAATAAACACAGGTAGAAAACGCCAAAGCTCAGTGACGCACGTCAAGCGCCCTCTCAAATATGCAAACGGCCACTTGATCACATCCAAACACACGCACTCACCAGTCGTCCTCCATATACGACTACGACGACCTGAGAAGCAAGGATGAGGGATGATGGGGATCTACGTATGATGATCAGAATACACTAACGCAGCTCAATCATAAATGAGCCTTGAACAGAGTTTCAGAGATGTAGGTCGCCTGCAGTTGCCTGCCGCCAAAGAACCTCCCATTGAGTCCCTTGATCGCCCGGGTTGCCCCATCGGTCTCAGCAAACTCAAGATAGACCTCGCCCTACAAGGAGAATACCACCATAATCAGCCTCATGGTCTCGTTTAAATATAGATTATACTTACCGCAGACATCTTCTCCACCTTGATGCGCTTAACGCGGCCATACTTGCCCTCCACTTCGCCTTTGACATCCTCGGCGAGGTCAAGATCCCAGTTTCGCTCAGTCTCCTCTTCGGGGTTGAACATGTTGCTGACCACAACGAACGGTGTGGGGTTCATTGAGGGTTGTTTGGAACTGCAGTCGCGATATCAGCTAGAATCATTAACATACTTGAAATCGATGAAACTCACTGGACAACTGGCTTATGCGCAGACAAGGCCAAATTGACGGTAGGCTCGGTCCTAGCAAGCTTGAACATGAGCTGTTGACGTTGATTCGCGTCCAAGCGAGTGCCATAGTTGCCAGTCTCTTCAATTTGCTCAACCGTGTTGTACGCTCGTTCCTGTATCGTTTGCACGCGGACTGTAGTGGTATATGAGTGAGTGTGCTCGTTAATTTGGAAGGGAAGACTCACTGATGCGGCCTGCCAAGTCAAACCCGTTCATAGCATCAAGCGCCATCTGTGCGGCCGAAAGGTCCTTGAACTGGACATAGGCAGTGCCTTTGCGATGGCCAGACTTTGACAAAGTCAGCACATGACCCTTTCGCCTCGTGTAACGACTTACAAAGTCAACGTGCAAATCCACAAACTCAATATCGCCGAATGGCTCGAATACTTGACGGAGATCCTCTGCCCCAAGTGTAGTCGCCAGACCGGAGATGAACAGCCTGTGGTAGGGAATGGCAGCATCTGCGCCGTGCGCATTGGGCTCGACGCCGGGTGGCAGAGCAAGACCAGTACTCAGAGGTGGGAACGAAGCACCGAAGGTGATTGGCGCTCGGGAGGATCCAAGTGAACTCTGGCCACTTTGAGCGCTATAGTATAGTCAGCTTTGATCATGGCTCGGACAAGCAGAAGTACCTACCTTGCTAAAGCAGCCGCCGCTTGACCTTGTCTGTTGCGCTCGGCTTCGGTAAGCATGATGTTGATTGGAAGACCCATGACTATAGTGCCGGAAAGCTAAAGACAGACTGGTCAGATACTGTCGACCTTCGCATAGCAGGTAGACTTACAGAAAGAGCCCTGTTGACAAGCTCGACAGCATCCAGCTCAACATACCCAATACTACTCGTCAGCGCTGCACGACTTGGGACGGACTCACCCCTTGGATCTCCTCGAAACTTTGTCAGTGACAACGCGCGCATCTCGGACCGCCCCTCGACCAAGCTTGTCCTCGAAGAATAGACCTAAATCGGCCGAAGTCATTTTGACGGAAAGCTGCGAGACGAAGATTGAGCGAGACTCCGAATCGACTTCGTCCAGCAGTGCTGTAGCTGGGTCTCGCTGCTCCCGAGGAGGCGAGGGTGGTCGCTCGTAGGTCGGTGAGGCGCGGCGACGTCTAGGTGGGGAGTAGTCTCGGGCTCGACGACGCTCAAGCTCACGCTCACGGTCAATCTACAGTATATTGTCAGCCCAGGTCGGATTTTCCAATGTGAAGAGAGGCTTACTTCGGCAAAACGTTGTTCTCTCAGTCTGGCTGCTTCGCGCCTTTCCTCGGCCATTTCGCGATCGCGTTTCTCTCGCTCGGCTTCCTTTTCCTCGCGGGTCATCTCCTTGATGGCGGAGATGTGCGGGTCGACATCGCGGGACCGGTGTGATCTGTGGCTCTCCCTGGACCTATCGCGGCGAGTGACAGAGCGGATGTCGGCAGACCTGTCCCTAGAGCCACGTCGAGGGTCATCATGTTCTCTTTCACGTTCTCGTTCGCGCTCGCGCTCTCTCTCTTTTCGCTTCCGCCTGCGCTCCTCGCGCTCTTCCTCCGTCTCCTCATCTCGACGACGATGCCTCTCGCGCCTCTCCTCCTCCGTCTCCTCGTCCCGGCGGCGATGACGTTCTCGTCGTTCTTCCTCGGTCTCGTTATCCCGGTGGCGGCGGTGCCTTCGTTCGCGCTCTTCGTCGTTCTCTTCGCGACGATGGCGGCTAGACCTGCCGGACTTATCACGATCATCTTCCTCATCGTCTTCACGATGGCGTTTCTCACGTTTACTGTTGATAAACCAAACACTCAGCTTTTGTGCGATCTACTGTCATGTCAGAGAAAGAAGACAGAGCGACATCAAGCTTACCTGGTGAGCTCAGGTGTACGGTCCCGCCCGTGCAGAGCGGCCGAGTCAGTCATTGGGGGTGTCTGGGACATGATGCTTTTGACCGAGCACTTTTCTTTTAGATGCGCTACAATGCTTTGCAATGCTGAGTTGTATATCAATTCAACATGCAACAGGTCAGAAGACGTTGAAAACAGGACAGCGAAGAAGGAAGACGCAACATGCCACGAGCGGAATCAGATTATATTGCCTGATAACTCCGCTGAGTGAGAGATGGAGGGTGGCACGAGGTGGTGAGGCAGTGTGTGGCATTTGATAGTATCTGTACTTTGGCCATCAGCTCGTTCCTCCTCTCACACGCTCAGAACAGCAAGATGGCGGCGCATCGAGTGACTACGGAGTCATCCGTGTGGCCTCCAAGCTGTGCTTTCGCGATCGCAGACTTTCGACGCGCGAGATGGGAGCGATTCCGCCGGTCTGATTCCGAGGAAGCCCGTCTGAACGCCAGCGAGGCCGGGCAGGACTGGGATGGGTGGAGGTAAGTCGACTCGGCAGTCGCCGGACTGAGCTGACAAAGATCCTAGTGACAGTGATAGCGACACATCTATGATACGGTAGCTGGGATGAAGAGAAAGTACCCGAAGAAGAGCCTGAATTGCCGCCCGCTGAAGTCAATAGGGACGATCAGACTCCGGCCCGTGCGGCGCAGTCGGCATTCGAAGAGTTATGGCTAGCGATATTGCGAGCTACCGAAAGAGACGCATACCATCGGACTCAGCTGTATCAACGCATGGTTGAGATGGCGGGAACCACCGGGATTGAATTTCCTTTCCTAGCAGGTGCAAGCGGCCCTTGCGAGATCGACAGGGGGGCTGTAAGTAGTTCGCTGGAGATCAAGGCCGAAAAAGTGGATGAACAAGTCGATTCGAAAGCTCAGACCCCTTGTCAAAGCCCTGGCGAGGCGTATGATTATGCTTCTCCCGCAATATCGCTCCCACTCGCACGCTCTGCTCCCAATTCTTACCGGGCCAACTTCATTGATTCCAATGGCATAGCTCGCCTGTCGCAGTACTCCACATCGCGTGTCTCGACTCCGGAACGGAGAGACTCCCCTTGCTCTTACACCTCAAGGCTAAGACGGTGGTCGAGAGAGGCATCCCTGGAGCTCAAGAGCGAGAGCTCCCGTGACGGTTCCGAGCATATCGAAATGGAAGACATCGCGGAGCAGACCACCTTCCCTCTCGAGCTAGCCCAGAGGATCAGACAGATCCCGGAAGAACGTAAAGCCGGAATGCTCTTCGTTCCTTCCCTCAAGTCAAGCGGCGGCTCATCATCGAGTACGAGAAGACAACGCAGCGATCAGTCTTACGAAATGTGGCTCTCACCCCCGAGTGAGAAGGGTCGGTCTCAACCAATATTCGAGTTGTCGGACCTTTGAGCGATCCAGCTCCCTTGCCTATCCCAACGACTCAGCGCCGACCGTGTCACTGGCCGTTCGATCAAATATCACCCGGACGCCGCGTCCTTTCTATCTGTCATCCACAAAGGTCTCCGAAAAGTCCCCACTTCGCTTCGCCCAGAAGAACAGCAGAAGTGGACCGTTTGCACACGGCACCACCTCGCTGTGCCTAGCACAAGGCGCGGTGTGAATGCTTATGTATCTGACATGTATACACCTATTATACGACGTCGATCACTATGAAATGCGATGGAAAGGCCACTCGCCCCTAATTCCTCGCAGAGTCATTCAAAGACAGCTCGACCACTATCCCTGACATCCTTCGGCAGCCCATTCCACCAGTCCTTGATTGGCAAAGCCTTCTTGCCTGCCATTTGGACCGCACCAACCTCGAGCCACGTCTGTCCAGCACAAACAACATGTAGCCGTCTTGCCTTTCCTTGCTTTTGCAATATCGCTGTTCCAGGTACGACTTGATCTGTCGATTCTAAACTAGTGTCCTCGACTAGCTGAAGATCGTGCAGCTGGGCCGATACGCCGTGAATCGTGGTCCAGAGCGGATACTATACGCTAGTCAACTATGCGTACAGTGATAGTAGTCAGATGTGGGCTTACCTGATGATGTATGCCCCGATATAACCGATCTATCGTATTCGCGTCTTGCTCCGACCACCGTATCCTAGCTGTATCGTGGGTGATCTTTGGAGCAAGAGTGATATGCGTCTCGTCTTGGGGAGTAAATGCTGCCTGAAAGCGACCCAGAAGTCAGCCCGCGTCTATGATATGAGCATCACGACTCACGGCACCATCTCTGATCCTTCTCAGGGCATCGACGAGTAAGCGACCGCCCACATCTGCCAGATGAGGGAGCAAGGTATTATACGTCGCGTCTTTCGGTACAGCCTAATCCAAAGTTCAGTCAGCTGAAAGCTAATCACGATGTGCGGTGCGCGGTGCACAGTGTGAGACCTGACAGGACTCACAATACCACTTGTATGGCTTACGATATCCCCCGAATCGATACCTTTGCCATAACGCACCAGCCGCTGCACGCTGACTCCCGTTTCCACATCGCCATAAGCGATAGTCCACTGTACGGGCGCAGCGCCCCGCCATCGCGGTAGTAGAGAAGGATGGACGTTGAGTCTTTGATCCTCCGGGAAAAGGTTGAGCAGCTTTAGAGGGATGATATGGCCGAACGATGCCGTCAGGAGCAGATGGGATTGTGCGGCCGAGGTGAAAGGGGAGGGAGGGGACCAACCCTTGATGCCGGTAGAGGGGATGGTGGAGACGGGTAATGAGTGCTTATCGCTGTATTCCCTCAGCGCAGCTAACCATCCATTACGTGATCAGCTGTGCATTTGTCTTACACCGAGTGAGTAGCAGAGCAAGCTCACGAATGTATTTAGTATGTCGATGGACGCCTTTCCCGCCTCTTCCAACTTCCCGTTCGGCTGGAACAACCACATCGATACTGGACCAAAGATCTATCACGGCCCACGCACGCATATCAGCTCCAAATACGCTCTAGCCAGCCAAGATTCACGATCATCACATACCTCTTGCCTCATGAACTGCTTTCAGCGAAGCGACGGAGAACTCGTCCGAACCGCAAAACAAAATCCGGAACGGTTCTCCTTGCTTTTGTTGTATACGGCTCGAAGTGGAGAAGCGGTAAGCTGCTATTCCAGTCTTGGCGAGAGTACGAATGCACCTCGCATGACTGAGGAGCAGCATCTATTGCGCGCGGGTATGATACTATAATACTCCCATTTGCACCCCTTGCGTTTGACAAGAGGTTGTCTACGCTGAGACGTTATCGGTTTCAGCTCTTTTGTTTCCGCTGCACGCTGTTTCAGGCACCGCGCTGCTAATCTGGTTATCGAGAATCGCCTACGTTGTTTCTCATATCCAAAACACAGCATTTACTACTAGCATCCCTCCAATGCAAGAGACCAAGTTTCCTCGACATACCTCGACGACGCTCATACCATCGTAGCGTACGATGATCACCATTCTGTCGGCAATAGACAACACACCAACGTGATCGAGCCTTCCTTTGTCGCTTGCTTCCTCCTCCACCCGAAAGACTAGACGCCGCAGCGACTTTCTCGTCGAAAACAGCAACATCCCGTCATCTCCTTTCTCAACGTTTACGCTTCACGATTCCACTGTTGGCCAATCAGCAGACTCACGCCTTGCAAGATTGAGACGGGATACGGAAGCTTGCACGCGGGTTGAGGCGGTGACGCTCTGTTGCAGTCCCCGTTCTGCTCTCGACAACGCGGCAAGCAAAATGCGCCAGTATCGCTCAGCAATGGCGACGCTGCTGCTCATACCGGCGATAGCAATCTTTCTGTCGTTGACGACACGGCCATGCTGGGCCTATATCCCTGCGGTGCCCGTCAATGATACGTCAGGACTCAACTTCACCGACTCGTCCACTATATCCATCTCATGGACTGATCCGACAGGCGGATACAGCGGAGCCGTGTGAGTTTGTGAAAGTGTAACCCTGTAATTGAAAGTATTGCGGTAGGCTCATAGGACTTGTCGTGTAGCTCGTACCAGCTCATGGCGGATGTAGCTACTGGCGGCACCACGTCCGGCGCATTGGTCCATTTCTCTGAATCCGACATGGGGGAGAACCTCACCACCTCCACACCGTGGATCGCTTATATAAGCTGCGATGTGAACGAGACCAACGCAAGTATGGAGTGGGGTGAGCGTTATCAGGCTCCGGTGATACTACTCCGCTGACGCCATCACAGACATCTTCACTCTTGCTCGAGACCGGGGCGCGGTATCTGCGGTGGGTTGCAGGTGCTATGTGCACTTGTATCTTGAACTGACAGTTTTGTGGCACGTAGCTACTCTATACCGCTCAATCGCAATCATGCCTGCTCAACTCCGAGTACATTACAGATTTCGAAAAGCCTCTTGACGTTTTTGCGACTAAAGAGGGTCAGGTGGCCAGGTGAGTATAGTTTGACTCAGCAAGAACGTACCACATCGCTGACACGTACACCTAGACTCATCAACAACCAGTTTTCACACACCAATAACTCCTTCTACAATTACAGCGGGACTGTGCTCAACCAATCGTGAGTCGTGCCGACTTTCACGCGAAAAGGTGGGACCTGACGGATCTGCAGTGGCACCGACGTCAACAACTCTTTAGCGGGCGATGCGGTGTCGACCAAAACGTATCTTATCGGTACACTCAAGGCGCGGAATTCCACCGGTCAAGCGACGGCCACGAACATTCCTGGCGCGACTAGTACTGCTGCATCAAGCGGATCTACGTCAAAGAAGACCTCGGCGCCGATGATCGTTCTCTACACGATCACCGGCGTCGTTTCGTCCATGTTCATCCTGATGATCTTCATCGGGGCACGGCGGGCGATGCTGCATCCTGAGCGATATGGTCGGAGACAGGATGATGATGTGCAAGGGCCACAGACTACAGCTGGAGGCTTGGGTCAGGCAATATTGGACACGTTCCCAATCATCAAGTTTAATCGGCAGAACGGCCATTTCAGCGGGTCGCCCAAGAAACTTTCAAGTGAGAACGACCTCCAGGCTTATACGATGCCAGAGATCACACAATGGGGAGAGTCACAAATTGGTCAGCCGCCATATTCCAAGACGTCCAGCACGCATTATGACGACAACGACGGCGACTCCGTCCTCAGTCACGAACGTATATTCGGCGAGAATGCCGTGGCGTCAGGCTCAGGACCAAGCTCACGTGCAAGCCCGAGCGAGCATCGCAGATCAACGACAATGTTGCCAGTAGCTGTGGGCACAGGCGATGACGACGGCGAGATTTCGCAATGTCCCATATGTCTTTTGGATTTCGAGGAGGGCGACGACTTGAGAGTCTTGCCGTGTGAACGGGAACATATGTATCATAAGGCTTGCATCGATCCTTGGTGAGTGGTATGAATACTACGGTGTCATGATGCAGCTGACCTGTCTGTCATACAGGCTACTCAAGGTCTCATCAAGTTGTCCTTTATGTCGAAGAGGTAAGTCTCGAATGCGTCTTTCCATGGCTCGAGCGCACCACTGACAGCTATACAGACTTCAACAATCCTCCACCGCCAACATCGGCAACATCAGCAGACTTCCCGTCAAATGCACCCGCGCCCAATCCAATATACAACGCGTCTGATACGTCAGCCGGCATTGCTGAGGCAGGAGCGAGCCCGCCAGCAGACGCGCTCACGCATCATGGCTTTGCGCGCTACCTCGCTTTCATGCGACGGCGGTCAAGACCGACTCGGAATACAGTGGATAGTGGCGTTGGAGCGGGAAGGAGGAGAGAGGCGGATCAAACTGGACCTGGAGGGTATTGAAGCAAGAGCGATGAGTGGTTCGGGATGATTCGATCACTTGGACGCCTTCATTTCGAAGGTGATAATCATGACTATAGAGAAGCATTGTTGTATGATTAGCTATATTGATTTAACGATACACTGCAATACTGTCGCAACGAATTTTATGTCCTCGTATGAACACTTGACGAACGGATGAGTGGACGATGACGCCAGGACTACAATTAGATAGAAGAAATGATTGAGTTGCAAGAAACGGAATCGTGAAACAGCGCCACCTTGTCCTGCGTTTTTCTCGAACATGCACTTCGCCTGCTCGTCGAAACACACACACATTTACGCACACACACACGCACACACTCAAGAGTCCGTAAAGGATTCGTACTATCCTGGCATACAACATGTGCACTGGTAGGTGTATGCATGCAACGTATACTACTTGAAGGCACTTGCACACCTCTCACAATCATCATATGCGCAGTCCGGTCCGAGCTTCATCAAAGCATCAAAGTATACCCTTCAAAGCCATCAAAATGACTGAGGCGTAATCCCACCGAGCGCGTGCATCAAAGGTCGGGCTCACACGACTGGGAAGGACAGCCTTTCGGGAATGGGAGAAGGCCTGTCCTCTACCTGTCCTTTACTCTGTCCTTTGACGGACTAGCTCTGGCTCAGCGGATTTGAGCCCGATGGGTCGACTTGCCTAGAGTGGAGCTGCGCTATTCGTCCATCCACAGGTTATGCCGAGCACGTTCACGAGTAAGGAAAGGCCTGCGTGATCCGAGCGCGATATCCTGATGATGCGGCCCGTGCGTGGATTGGGAAATGAAAGGCGGTCTTTGCTCCTCTTCGTCTTCATCGACGTATATATCGGTAGCCCTTTCCGTCTCTTCATCCCCATCATCCACTGCAATCTATACCGTAGCAGAAGTACCACTCAGTCTTCCATTCGCATACCCCTCTTCTTTATCTTGGTTGCCATGCACAACATCCTGCTCACAACAAGGCCGACATCATAGCAAGATGACAACGTAAGCCGCCTTCTCTTCAGTCGATATACGGTTGCTTGAGAGCAAATCAGACTGACGCCTTACCCAGTCCTGCAGCAATGTCCTTCTCAGGCCTGATCGTCACGTGTGGTCTCATATTCGTCTTCTGGCACGCGTGGCATTACGATCGCTGGCGGTAAGTCGTTTACTGACTCTCCCACGTACGATGCTAAGAGGAATGTACGCGGATAGATGTCTGATATACACCCGCCAAGACTGGTTTCGCGCTCTGATGTGCCATATCCTAATTCTGTCCGTATCGTGTTTCACAATATATGTGTGGATAGACGTACACGTGCTGTACAGCGAGGTGAGCCGCGGTCCTTTCGCTCTCCGCTCTTCGCTCTTCACTCTTCAACCGTTACCCTTCATGAATCAGTTATCGGCACACTACTCCAGACCTTTCAAGGCGTGCTGTCGCTAATGGCTTGACGTATGTTGTACGCAGTACTGGATCTACTATGCTGCTCTGGACGAAGTCATCGTTTCCCCCTGGCAGCTGTGGTCGACTCAGCACCAAAAACAGTGGCGAGCGAGCTTGTACTGCATCACTGTTGCCTGGGGCTTCCTCCAAGGTGTCCATCTAGAGGAGGTACGTCGTCATATGCGCACGTCTCACGCTCAGGTGGAATCGAAGCTGACGTCGATTTGCATGTGTTTGCGCAATTAGGTCCTGTACTGGGGATACCTGATCAAGTCGATCCGAACTCCCGGCGGACCTCGGACAACTTGGTTGCAATCAGGCTTCTTCAAGCTCTGGATCCTACTCTTCGTCTCGGCCTTCGCCCTGTTGATCGGCGCGGTGCGCATCGAGACGACAAACTTGGACATGATGCGCGCATACCTCTTTTGCGTCGGATCCAGTACGAGCATACTGTAAGTCTGACCGTATCGCGACACTAGCGACTAGCGAGGCTGACCTGCTCGTTCGCTCAACGTGCACGACACAGACTCGCTGCTGCATCCGTGGCGTTGTGCGTGGTCTTTCCCTCGTTTCTCAAAACGGTTCGACAGCAAGGCGCGACTCATGAAGTCCTCGAACGACTCCACTTCTTCGCGGAGATGAACGAGATACGCACTGTCTGCCGAGTGATCTACAGCGTTGTCTTTGTGAGTACGCTAATTGTCGCGTCGACCACTCAGAGCAGCAAGCTGACCTCTTGATTGATTGACTGTGGGTATTAGTTGATCATCTCCACGGACGGATTGACGGCTGCGAAAGTCATCAACCAGAATCGATTCTGGTCTGACGCGCTTTTCCTCACGGGTCAACTATCTCTCTTCTTAGCAACTTGTCTCTCAGTGGTTGTGAGTACCTCTGACGAACGTAAGAGCGAGTAGCACTGACACAAGACGGTACATCAGGTCTTACTTCCTCGTAATATGACTTCCGAGTCGCTGCCACCTTCGAACGAAACGACGTTCCACCCGATGGTGCCGTACAAGCGCCCAGCCCCTGACGGCCATTCTGCAAGACAGTACTTCGAGTTGGGCGATAGGTTGAACTTGGGACACGACGTGATGGCTGCTGGGCTTCTATCTCCTTCTCGAAACGAGTATGGGTTCCCGCCTGACGATATTGCCAAAGGTGGAGAAAGGGGGTTCGAGATGAGCGTCACGTCTCCGTCCGACACTGCTCACGCTCAGAATCAGTCGGCGTACCAACAGCCGACTGCAGCCGCTCCATTCGCGCAAGCTGCGGACAGGACTAGGAAAGCGAGACTTAGCGAGTTCCCAAGTCTCCCTAGTGTCGTAAGCAGGTTCAAGAGTCCCTTTGAGACGGCGGAACCCAAAGTCGAAGGTCCGACCCAAGTGGTTGTCACCACCAGTCAATCCATTGTGGAGGAGTGAGCGCCGAAGTGGGGCGGGCTCTGACGGGGGCGCCCATAGCAGTGAGACATGACCGGCCGGGAACAAGTGAGAGGCAGGATGAAGCAGACGATCTTGTGGATATGGACAATCAGACATGATGTTCTTGTAGGGTGCTTCGTCGAGGTCAGTGTACGGGCAAAAGCCGTGTTTAGCGTATAGATAAGGATTGTTGTGTTTCGCGAGTCCCCATTTGGATGCAGCGCTGTTGGTCAATGATCCATCCGTTGGACGCTATCATCGAACATGTATGTCATGTGTGGGGAATAAGATCACTACCAGCTGGAAAGTCCTCACCAGATACCAAATCAACCATCCGTTATAGTATCCTGCATACCGGCATCAGTCCGGATGCCCAATCATCTCCTCGCCCATGAAGCGCGATAACATTCTAACGAGAGACCGAGAGAACCAGAGACCCAGGGACCGGATATTGTAGCTGAAGCCGAAGCGTTCTATGATCGCTTGAAGTACTGGCTGGTGACTGCTTGGCCAGAGACGAGGTTGAACACCGTCTCCCCTGCTCCGAGGTATGAGTCGGCGAATGAGCGCAGGGAGGAGTCGGGGATGAGCGTTGTTGATGGGCTGCATAGAGTGGTTCATCACATCAGCGTAAATTCGACTCGCGTGACTATCTTGACGGCCACTTTACAGTGGACTAGCGCGGTAGAGAGTTTGAGTACTCACGCAAAACCAGTGGATTTCTTGACTCCTGCCAAGATGGCTGAGATGGCTAGTGCATCAAATGCGTAGTGGGCTAGACGACCGAGGACCATTGTGCGTATATGTGATTGAACGAGAGCAAGAGTAGGTGGGAGCGTGTGAAGGTGAAGCTGGCCAATAGCTGTTGGCGTTGTCGTGTTACAACAGCAAGGGTATAGTTCTGTCGGAGAGCGTGATTAAGGCAAAATGGAAGTTGCAGCTCTGCGTCAGTCGAGCAGAAGGATGGACAGCAGAGATGAAAGAAGAAGATGATTTGAGGGTTATGAGCATGAGCATGAGCAGTGTAAAGCCAAGTCGCGAGATGGGTTTGTAGCTGAATGACGGCGCTGACAATGCCGACGGAACGCGCGAGTGACAAGAGTACGAGTCTACTAGTGGCGATCAATTTGGCTACAAACCGTAGACTACATTTGTATGATACTGTAATGCATGTAACGATGACGCGAGCCCTCTTAGGTTGCTGGGTATATATGAATGCGAGGTATATGTAGATGCTGCCGATACACTATGCGCAGTGCACTTCACGTTTGTAGGCAGACAGACAGAAGATTATCTCACGCGCCATTCTCCTTCTCCTCCAACCATCGCCTGACGGCTTTCCTACTCTGGGCCAAGATCCATGCTCTGCGCCAACGATTCTCCTTGCCCTTCTGTACTTCTGCACCACTTTCTGCGCCTGAAGTAGAAGGTTGCCCTAGTCCCCAATCATGCCATAATCGCGTGACCCTCCCGCAGCACAACCAGATATCGTCAAACTCCACATCGAAGAGCACGTACCACCTCTCCGGCAGCGGTATTCGGAGTAATCTCGTAGCCAGCAATATAGACGCGCATGCGAGCGTATGTGGAGGGTGTATGGCGTATAGCGGAGTAAGTAACCTGCAGAACGCGGAACTGCGTTAGTTACACGATGTGTTGTGCGAGAGATTCCCGAATGAGGTGTACGCACGCATCGTTCAGGATAGACCAGCACATCTGCGGTACCTCGTCCTCGAAGACTAGATCTAATATCTTCAGATAATTGATCACATGGCTGTAAGGTAGGTCGACCTATCCCAGAAGTCAAATGAGCCGGCGTCAGCGGTGTTGAGACGATTTTCGATATACTCGAAGAACAGCGTACCTGCATATTGAAGCCCAGCCGTTTGAGGATCTGCATCTCGGACGAGACGATGGTATCTTTCCACTCCCAGAATACAGTATCGTGGAAGCTGGGTATATCGAATGCGAATCCATCCCAGATCGGATCCGACTCTTTCTCTTTCCCTTTCCCTTTCAGTACCGCAGAAGCAGCAGTGGCCGCACGCTGCGCATCGCCGAGTTGCCAGCCGCCACCAGCTTGACTACTTTGGTTTCTGCCCGATATGCTCGATGGTCCAGCATGGTCCATGACGTTCGAGAGTGATTGACCTGGAGGTAATTTGAGCAGATGGTTGATCCGAGCCAGAAGGTACAGATAGGTGTTGATCAGATCGCGGAGTCGGACGGGGGTCTCGCATAGCTTCGAGGACAAGAACAAGGCAGAGATGGAGATGTCCTGAGGGGTTTCTCATCAGGAACCATGTCTGTCGGATGCAGACGATTGCTCACTCACGTTCACGCCGAAAGAGTACAGCGACGAGACATAGTAGAATCGGTGGAAGACGACTTGGGCAGTTGCCATAGTACTTTGTGGTCTGTAGCAAGCAACACGATATCAGCACCGCTGATCGTAGTATCACGAGAAACGACTCACAACCCAAGCATGATTCCAGCCTCTTGGATTAGCATACAACCAGCTGTCCGGAGGTCATCCTCCACCTCGCTCGGAACACCATCCCCGCGCGAAGGCGTCGACGCGATCTGCTCAAGCGTCGCGAGTGGGTGCGGATGGTGAGCCATCGCCGCCAAACCTCACTTTCGAGAGCACGTTCGGGCGAGTCTTGGTAGTGCTGTGGCGTGTTCGTCTAAGTCGTCACTTACACTAAGCAGCAGCAAGTAATGTCGTTGCCGGCAAGGACTGTGGCCGGGTGAATGGAGGTGGACTTTGACTTTTGGTGTAGATGGGATAAAATGGTGGAAAATGGGTTCTAATCAATTGAGAAACAACAGATCCTCATGCGCATGCACAATCAACGTTTAGATACGCTTTCACTTTTTTTCTTTCTGTCAACGTTAATCAAAGCAGTATTTTGTGCTCATAACACATCGCGACACCGAGTACTTCCTTACAGATCTCCTCCTACACAGAAAGTACAGCAGTAACATGTCAGACGATTGGGGTGAGCTTGTTCTTACTGTGTAGTAAATACAAGCTGACGCTATCTTGATATAGATATTGATGACGAGCCCGTCAACTCCGGGTCTTCTACCCCTGCTCCCGCCGTCGCCGCACCAAAGGTCGCCGCGAGGAACAAGTGGCAAGGCGAGGACGAGGAGGACGAGCAAGTGAGCTTACCTTTCCTCTGTGTGAAGCTGTGAAAGTACTAAACTTGCTTTTCGGCCGAATAGGATGACTGGGATGTTTCAGAGGACGAGAAGCCGAAAGCTACCGCCACCACGGCTGCTGCACCACAGAAGAAGAAGATGACTCTGAAGCAGAAGCTCGCCGAGAAGGAGAGGCTGGCAGCCGAGGCAGTGAGTATCTGAACTTCGGCTTTCGGTATTGCAGGACTTTAGTGAAATGAAAGGGAGAGCAATGTGCTGACAGTATCGTTCGTGTGCTGTAGAGGGAAAGAGGAGAAGGCGAGGACGAGATCATAGATACGCGGACCGAGCAGGAGAGGCGGCGGGAGGCGCGTGAGAGAGAGATCGAGGCGGATCTGGCCACCGCGGCGGACTTGATGGGCGGAGCCACCCTTGATGACGGTGAGTTCAGCCCTTCCACTCCGCCAGAACATCTTTACTGATGTTTGAGTATTCAGCGCCCGAGGACCTGTTCAAGTCCATCGTGACGGACAAGCCAACGACCAAGAACGACTTTGCGACCTTGTCCAAGAACATCTACACCGCTCTGATAAAGCGACACGAGTCGAACCCCCTCTTCTCGGCTTTCGTCGAGCAGCTGTCAAAGGACTTGACCGACACTCTGACTGCTGTCCAGACAAGAAAGGTCTCTTCGGCTCTGAGCGTCGTGGGCAACACCAAGCAGCAGGAAGAGCGCGATAAAGCTAGTGGCAAGAAGAAGGTGCGTTGTATAACAATATACGTCGTATTTTGTGCGTGCGACTAATTGTGCTGCTCTTATAGACTACGGCGAAACCCAAACTCGGCGCGGCCAAGCCTACGAGCAGGATTGATACCGAGAATTACGACGACGTTCTCGACGACGACGACTTCATGTAATCTAGCTAGATAGCCATCTAGCCGTCTAGCTATTTAGCTCCTACGTCCGACCACTCGCATATTCGCATGTAGATATCACATACAGAATAGATGCATCTGTACATTGAGCGTATGAGATACGGAGCAGTGAGCTGCGACACTGCTAAGTATATCGTCTATGTCGTTTAGCAGGATCTGGTCAGAGCTATGGCGGTGACTGACGGTCCGGACAAAGAGGCCAACAAGTACCTAGCTACTACGACAAATCCCTAAAGCGAAGCGAAGGAAGCGTAAGTGTCTTGCTATCATGGCAGGCCAATACCTTCCCCGGCGCATCAGAGAGCCATGTCGTCTGACCAGCCCCGATATGCCGTCCGCCCTGCAACATCTGAATTCGCAGCTGTGCGGCGTATGACTCGGATCCATGCATATTGCTGTACGTGCTGTTCATCTAGACAAGTACCTATGCCGACTCGACATAAAATCATAGGGTCTACTAGGTATGATTCGCCGCCACATAGGTTTTGCCTATCCGTACTCGGCGATGAACACTGGATCTGACACGAGTGGTAGTACCGTTCATACGACCGACGGCAAAGTGCCACTGTCCACGTGAGGGAGATCATTTCAGCTGCTACCAGAAGCCTCAATATGAACGAGGCACAATGCAGATTGTTTAAAGCGCGCTACTCAAGTATGACGGCATTCAATCGGGATTGAGGACTGTGATCAACATGAAACGCCGCGCATGGTCAAAGGGACATCGTCATTGTCTCTTTCAAATAGCAATCCCAAGTACAATTTGCCACTATCAAGGCCAAGTCGCTAGTCTCGGGTCCGACTATCATAGTCCGCTGCCGCTGTTAGGCATAATCTGTGCTGCTGCGGACTGATATCATCACGAGGACATGAAGTCGCAGTGACGAGTGGCGATTGATTTTCGTTGATTGATGATTTCATCGAGAGTGGCAGGAGGACAAGGGGGAGTAGAGGTCCAGCCACACTACGTCATTGACTGTTTTGAAAACCGTGATATAATCACCTGCGCATTCTGGTTGCTGTGTTAGTTGCTACGCGAAGACGAGAGTAAATATTTAGATCGACAATGAACCATAATGCCAGGGACGAGGGGAGAGAGAGGGCTGGCTGAGGCTGAGCTTATGCAACAAGGGGTATCAGGAGAGAGTGGGATGCTGTCAGGGTGAAAGCCAGAAAGGATCCCTCCTTGGAATGTGCCACATTACACATTGCGAATTATGA
Source organism: Cryptococcus sp. GC_Crypt_5 (assembly GCA_026538355.1). Taxonomy (NCBI): domain Eukaryota; kingdom Fungi; phylum Basidiomycota; class Tremellomycetes; order Tremellales; family Cryptococcaceae; genus Cryptococcus; species Cryptococcus sp. GC_Crypt_5. Next base: position 18,272 of record JALPBZ010000024.1, read on the forward strand.
CGCTCATCCGTCGCTGGCTGATTTCTTTCCCCTTTTGATTGTTTCTCGCTGTTCTGCAAAGCGACATGAACAAATGACATCATTCCCACTGATCCCATCAGAAACCATTACGCTAACCCACCGTATTGCCATCCCCCGTCTCTTCCTCGCGATGACTACTTAACTGTGCCAGTTGCGCATCAACACCTCTTCCCTCTTTTCTCATTCAATTTCCCATTCCCACATATCAGTCGCTCTTAATATCAATTATCAGAGCAAACCCATTCTCGTCTTTCTTGAATTTATCTGTAGCCGTGAGTCTCCTCTGTTCAGCTCAATCGAAGTCAAGCACGACTGACCCCCTTGCCATCGCCAATAGCTAGCACCGTAACGAATTTTCGTGAGCGCCACCTCCTCTTTCCATCATCGATCATTGTGAACTGACATTTCTATCTTCCCACAGCAATATGGCTCTGCCTCAAACAAAGACTCAAATCGTCGAGCACCCCGGCAAGATGGGTGTCACCGCTGCTGCCTCTGGCGCAGAGCTCGAGGCCGACGTCCAAAGAAAGCTCAAGCTGTGGGGTGTCTTCGAGGCCTTCCGTGATGGGTAAGTAGATGCTTTTCCTGCGTCTCTAATCATTGGGCTAACGTTTCCTGCAGCCGTCTTCCCGACAACTCTCAGATCGACAGTGTCATGAACTACGGTCTCAACCACGCCCCCCTCGACCTCAACAAGCTCTCTCCCGACGGACGGGAACTTGTCGAGGACTTCCGCGACATTATTGAGACCGCCCGTATCATGGTCCGTGAGAAGAACGCCGATGAGCTCATCCAGAACGCCGTCTGGGCTTCTTACGGTGGTGATGCCACAAGAGGCAAGCAGAAGAACGTCTTGCCAGTTTCTGGTAACGATGTCCAGGCCGATGCCAACCAAGGTGCGTTCCCCGTGCCTAATGCATAGTGTCGTGGAACTGACCATCGTTTACAATAGCCGCGGCCCACATCCGTACCTTGATCACTCTCTTCATCACCAACTCCGAGGCTCGTAAGCTCGTCAGCGACATGGGCATCATCGGCCGTGACGTCTTCGCCAGCGGTGCTGCCAAGATGGCCGACAAGGCTCGCCCCAACCAAGACCAGCTCGACAGTGTTGACCAGGAGGCACCTTCCAACCAGTGGATTGGTGCTGATGGCAAGAAGTTGGGACCCAACGAGACTCCCGATGTCAACATCAAGGGTCCAGGCGGCAGCGAGGTCAGGTACCACCCTAAGCAAGCCCCCGGCGACGCTCAGTAAGTCTGAAGTCATATCTTCACATTTCATCTGCTGACTCAACGACAGGGTCACCGACTCCGATGGCAACACCCGCTCTGCCAGTCAAGCCTACGGCGAGGCCCAACAGGCCAAGGAGGATGCCAAGAGCCAGGCTCAGCAGAAGAAGAACGAGGCTCAAGGCCAGTCTGGTGGCCTCAAGGAGCAGGCCAAGTCTCACGCCAGCGACGTTGCTGGTTCCCGCGACCCCAACGCATCTTACTCCCAGCAGAAGGACCAGATGATGGGCCGCGCGCAAGAGAAGGTCCCTGATGATGCACAAAACTACGACAAGGAGGACGCCAAGGGTCAGGCTCGCGGCAAGGCCAACGAGCTCAAGAACCGTATCCCAGAGGAGCACCGCCAGCGCGCATCTAATGCCGTCAACTCGACCAAGGACTTCCTCCACGACCAGTTCCCAGAGGAGCGTCGTGAACAGTTCATGTACCGATTGAAGAAGGTGCGATTGGTTCTCCTTTGACATTCTTCTAGTCATGCTGACCATCATATCACAGGTCGTCGTTGAGTGCCAGAACCACAAGGACTACCAAGAGGCCATGGGCTGGCTCCTCGACACTCTCGAGAACTACAAGGGCCACGCCAAGCACGTTGCCAACAAGGGTCAGCAATCCGCTCAGGCCGTTGCCGACGACCCTTCAATCTCCGACTCCACCTACAAGTTCCGCGTCCTTCTCGAGCGTTTCGCCAACGGCAAGTCCCTCGACAACTTCTTCGCTGCCCTTGACCAGATCTACGCCGATGTCCAGAACGACGGCGAGCTCAGGCAGTGGTTCACCAGGGTCAACGAGTACACCCACCGTGCGCTCCTCGAGCCCGGATGGATTCTCGACGACGAGTCCGACCGTGAGGCTAGGGAGCTGCAAGACTCGGGCAAGTACTTCTTCACCGACAAGTACAAGGGCCACCAGGAGCAGCTCTTCGACGAGCTCCAGGTTTGGATCACCGCGTTCAACGACGACCCCCTCAACAGGCGACTCGGCGACGACTTCAAGCGTTTCACCAAGGACTTGCTCTTCAACTCCGAAGGTAACCTTACCTTCAAGCCTCAGTTGTGGAACGACATCAGGAATGTCATCTTGCCCACCGCTATCAAGCAGATCGGCTACGTCCCCATTCCTCGTGCCGAGTACTCCGACGACAAGATCGACCTTGTCATCGAGAACCTCATCCTTTCCGGACCCAACCTCTTCCCCAACGTTGTCCTCATCGAGGCTCACAACGCATTCCAATTCTCTCCTTACTCCAACATCAACAGGACCCTCGACACCCACCACCACAAGTTCAGGGCCGGTCTCTCGCAGATCCAAGCCGACATCAGGAACGTCCAGTTCGCTTTCCGCAGAAAGTCTGGATGGCCCAAGCTCTCCGACCACGGTCTCGCCGACGTCGTCATTGCCGGCAAGGGTATCTCGGTCGACATTGAGCTCGAGTCCGTTGAGAACAGAAGAGACTCGGTCTTCAAGGTCAACCACGTCAACGTTGAGATCGACACCCTTAAGTTCTCGTGAGTGCCCCCCACACTTCCCTGTAGCCCGGGCTGACTCTCTCTACAATAGTATCCGCGACTCCAAACATGACCTTCTCTATAAATTCCTCAAAGCCACCGCCAACAACCTTATCAAGAAGGCTATCACTACCGCCGTCCAGGTCGCCATCAAGACTGCTCTCGGTCACGTCGACGATCAGATGGTGAGCGCTCTTGTTTGGCCACTCTACTACCATGTGCTCAATTACTAATGATTGCCATTAGGTTGAGATCAGGAACCGCACAGACGAAGCCAAGCGTTCCGACGAGACCACCCGCACTCAGGCCCTCAAGGACCTGTACGCCAGGAAGAAGCAGACCGCTGCGGAGAACAAGGAGAAGGTTGACGCCCACACTGGAACTTTCAAGATCGTTACCGACCGTGAGAGCCAGCTCAACCCCGACCTCACTCACGCTTCGGACAACTCCATCGCCAAGAGAATGTTCAAGACCGAGGACCTCGCTGCTTCCGGCAAGGAGTGGCGATCACCCGCTTTCGACCTGCTCGACAGCCAACACCCCGCTGTCACCGGCAAGCACCACCCTGCTGCTCAACAAGGAGCCGGGTCATCAAATGTCAACACCCACGCTGTTGACGCTGCCAGGCGTTTGTAGATAGGAAGAAGTAGCAAGAAGTATTGAGACTCGTTTGTAAATTCCCATAATATATACACTTGCGATGTACATGTCTGATACAACTGAGATTGGTTCTTGTGGCCGCTTGCTCATTTCCACCTGTTCACTTGATCGCCTCTGTGTCTCTGCGCATGTGTCTCTCTCTGCGTACAGCAATGAACTGTATACCCTACCTTGAATCAGTAGATCTAGTACAATACATCTGGGGTGGATTTTCTGTATACAACGCCACATTGAACCTATTTCTCTCACTTCACTATCTGTTGCTATTGGTCATGGCACCAACAGCTGGTTCGGCTCCAGCAATAGCGATGATGTAGATAAGCACGACTTTCGACAGTAACAGTGGAGGATTGACTGTCTGAGCTGGGTAAATTGTCTTGCCCTCAGCTCGTCGTCACGGTTTGCCTCGTCTGCGCAGTTGCGTATTTAGACGCTTGGTGCCTGAGGACAGAGCAGACGTCACTGATTAGCACCGGCAATCTTATCCAGAACTACCTGCTATTAAAGCAGTGCTATGTAACACGTCCTCTTTCATGTATCTGTTCCTCCATTGCATGGGATCATCATTCCTCGCGTTGTAATGGTGAGCAACACATTGCATGTTCGGCGTATGCATGCGGAAGCTGACTGTGATGCAGACCCTCACGGCGCAGCTCTGGTACGCGACCCTGCTGGCGGGGTTGGGTTTCGTACTCGCCACTCCGATAGATCACCTGCAGCAGCGACCTCTCGACGTGTCATTCCCACCGATCTCAACAGACGATGATCAACGTGCTTCTAGACTGCACGAGGAGAGACCGATTCCTCGTGATCCCGACGATGATAAGGAGATGGTGGATATGCTAGATCGCTTCGCACCCATTATCAAGCTGTCGTATGTTCTTGCTCGACGTACTGTCTGATTCGGCCTGGCTGATACGGTCATTTATGACAGTGCTGTCGAAGTGTACTTTCCTAGCTCGGTCGAATACATGTTACCACATTATAGCTATGTGAGTGTTCCTGGTGATGGAACGATTGCGATCAAGGACGGAGCTGATAAAGCGTGCAATATAGATAGAAGATCGTTCCGGCGTGACAACCTTAGTCGTACGTGCTTTCCGCACCGACTCGTACGAGGGAGATATGCTGATCCAGTGCCCACTACCATCTTGTGATACGCAGAACGAGACACTCATGACACCATCGAAATTGGATAATCTTCCTTCGGCAGGTATGGGCTCCTACCTCTCCATCCCCGAATCGCATAATCCGCAACCTTTCCTCCTAGATGAGGAAGCAGAGTACCTATATGGACCCGCGGGTCAAGAAGGGGGTATGAAGTGGGACGAAGAAGGGAGAGGGGTTGTGCGGGAGCCCGTATATGGCTTCTGGGTCGATCAGGGGAGAGGCGTCGTGGTGAGTCTCCCCTCGACCATACTTTGCTCTGGCGCTTGGTGCGATGCTGATGTGCCTGAAGGATCTTTGGTACTGGACGTGCGTTGCTCTACGATCGGCACAGGAAGCAATACTGATATAGGAGGCAGCTTCTACCCGTTCAACTTTGGTAAACCCGTAGGGCCATTTGGGATACTGGGCAATCGTGAGTGCGCAGTAGTTGCGTGTGATACCATGGCTGACCTTTTGCACAGATGTGGGAGATTGGGAGGTGAGCGACACGCATGACCGTCACAGGTCGAACCTCGATCTGATTGTCAAACAGCATTTCCGGATGCGGACCGTCAATGGTACACCCGTCTCAGCAGATTACAGTGAGCTGTCGCGGGAAGCTTCGCGAATCCAGCTGATGCCAGATGCAGCAACTCATACAGGCGGCAGATTCAGTGCGGGGTGCGTACAAGGACTGATGCTAAGACACAATCTTGACAAGCTTACTCGACTGTAGAACCTTTCGTTGGGAAGACATCGAGACTATCAATGATCGTCCAGTGGCTTACGCCGCTGCGGGAAGTCATGGTATCTGGCCTGAGCCAGGGGACCATATATATGCCGAGGTGCGCTAAGAGTGCTCTTGTACCTACCTCGTCGCCTGTATAAAGCTAACAGGTATCTAGGTTGGAAGACTATTCAAGCTCGTTGACGTGACGGATGACGAAGGCGCAATATGGGATACTCAAGGCCTAGTGGTTTCCGCAAAGTTCTGGTGGAACTCGGAATGGCGCAGGAAGATATGGCACCGTGGCGAAAAGGCGTGGCTAAATTTCAGAGGGCATTTTGGCAACAGAGGGGAGAACGATTGTTGGTGGCATAAGGTAGTAGGGATATGTCAGGTGAGCATGTCGGTGACAGCTTGGCTAGGGTGTACGCTGATGACATGATATCGTAGCTGGTGGATGCGCCACCTGGACCAAACAGGTTTTTCGGTCTGCCTCCTGATGTACGTCGTCCCCAATCCTACGAGAAATCTATAGCTGATGCACCTTGCATATCCAGTGCATCATAGCACCCCTCTCAACCGATTATTCCACCTTCAACTTTTTCTTGTCCACACCAGCGGTACGATACGCGGACGAGCATGGCATAGCGACTGTACAGATAGAGCAAACATGTACTCGACCCAAAAAGGGCGGGGACGATGACGACGATGATGATCCTGATGATGGTGACGAGAATAACGACGTGATGGGAGACGAGGAAAGGTTGGTCATATGGACTATCAAGGGTTTGACAGAGTACAAGGGCTCTGCTCAGCACACGGTATGTCGTACGCTTTTCTTGCTGCTACTCGCGCTATCTGATTTGCTTCTTGAGCTGACTAAGAGATACCAGGCTACATTACAAGCTTGCAATGGCGTCCGAAGTGCTGTGAGAGCCTACAAGATCTCCCTGTGCATGCTCAATGGTCGGTGCATCTCGACGTCAACCGAGAGGAGGATCTGCTCTTACGAAAGTGGGAAGAAGGGATACAAGTTCGGTGGGGCCGTTACGCTGGACGACGTGGATGACTGGCGCTGGGAATTCTGAGTGGCATCAGAGTTGTATCACCGCACAAGATGTGGTTGTACGACACGAAATCTTGGACGTGTAGGTGGATTATTGGTGGTGTACGAGTAACGACTGGACGAAGACGAACTGGTTGTTTCATTTGGCATGAGTGGTTCGATGCATGATGCAATGTTGTATTGTATGTATTTTGCGTCCCTCTCCGTCCACCTGAATTCCCGCTCCTTGGGAGCCTAATATCCGCTTAGCCCATTATATTTATGGCTGTGCGAGGAATTACGCTACGGGAGAGACGATAGAGATTGTCAGCTCTGACGAATGTGCGAAATCAAATCGTTGAGTGTAATGGATATTCGTACGCACCTTTGGTAGGAGTAGCTTTGCTCGCTTTAGCGGGATGCGACTCGGGGTGATCTGACGTTGGTGATGATGGGACATCAGAGGCGGACGCGGGGATAGTGTGGGTCGAGGTGGTGATGGGGGAAGGGTCTTCAGCAGAAGCACCTTCCTCGTCATCGTCGATCTCTGCGATGCATCGTCAGGTCTACTATCCTGACCAGGTGCTTTTGGGAGAACCAAGAAGGTTGGGAGGATAGCGAACTCACCCTCGCCGTAGATCTCGGGGTGTTCCCTGAAGCAGTCCTGCATGACCTTGAACAGTTCCACGCAGTTTACGCCCTTGGGCTCTGCTTCTGAGAAGACAAAGCATGAGAAGGCAGCTTTGAATTGCTCGCCACACGGTCCGTCCGCCATGCCGCCCAGGCACTGTGATCAAATAGAGATACTGCTTCAGCTGAGGACTTTGAGTTGAAGCCGAGAGGAGGGAGAGCAAAGAGGTAGTGTTTTGATTTGATTAGGAGCACGAGCACGACTCACGGGACAATCCCAGTTGATCTCGCCTGTCTCTTCGTTGAATGCTCCCTGAGCAGGCTGCGACGCTTCGGCCTCTTTCTCCTCTACGATCTCCTTCCCTTCCTGCGCTTTGATCGCTACGTCAGAACAAGACAAGACGTATCAGCGTATTGTCTCACATTGATATCACTGAAGATGGTAGCAAACGAAGCGCTCACCGCCATCTTTGTGTATAGGCTCCTTCAGGCTTTTCTGGTCCAAGACCGATTCACGTACACTGGGCGTAGGCGTCGATTGCTCGTTCAAGACTCTTCGGCGTTCAGATGAAATGGCGAAATACGAGACGGCCAATGTCGTTCCTCCAATAACAGCATTGCGGGAATTTAACAGTGGTCTAGCGGAAGACGATGATGCTGAGCTCGTAGAGAGCGCTCTTCGAGCAGATGCGGCCAATGGGCGGAAAGCGGTTCTGCTGAACATCGTGGTAGGCTAGTACAAGTCGAGGAAATCGCAGTATGGTTGAGGTGAACGGTTATGTCTATGTCCACGTCTGCGTCGATCGTACGGTGCAAAAAGCGAAAAATCACTCGATGATGATTCAGCGAGCGAGTGCAACGAAAACACGTGACGACCACGTTTTCATGGGTACAACTAATCTCGGATGAGAGTAGTGGCCGGTACAGTCAGCTACCGTTCAATGAAAGTACGAAAGTACAAACGAGCGATATAATCTGTCACACAACCACTACACGAGCTCGCGGCATGGGCGATATAGCCGACTTAACAGCGAAGACGTACGAGATCACCCGGCTCATACCTCCTGGCAAAGTGACGAGTTATGGTGTGTCCCCTTGATCATCCTTGCTTGCTTGCTTTAGTCCCGTTACTGACTTAGTTGTTCAGGTCATATAGCGAAACTAGCTGGCTACCCTACGTATTCGCGGTAAGTCGTTGCACCAACTCCAGCTCTGCCCAACAAGATAGCAAGTCGCAAGTGCTGATCCCGGAGATGATGTCTGTAGACACGTAGGCAACGCCCTGAAAGCTCTGCCGCCCAATACCGACATCCCCTGGCAGCGCGTGATCAATTCCAAGGGGCTCATTTCACCTCGGGGCGATCTAGGACTAGGCGTCGCTCGGCAGAAAGATAGGCTGGAAGCGGAGGGTGTGCAGGTTGAGACTCTGGCAGGACAGGGTGGCGAGAAGGTCGATCTGAGAGTGTGGGGCTGGTTCCCTGATAGTCTCGAGGAGTTATGACTCTACTAGGGTTATCCTTCGTATAACATATGCATTGATACCCCGTATTTGCTGTATGACCGTCCCAAAATACCAATTCATGAACTACAAACATATGTAGACTACTCTCCCACGGACAAGCTACCAGCCCGACTCGCTAGGTGGGTGACTCCTATCGCTGCTCGCAGAGCTGATCATCCTCGGCGTCTCTTCTCCTGGTCTATGATGGAGCGAGGAGAGGGGTAAGACCGATTCATCCTGAATCGATTTCTTCAAGTACACCTCGTCGCCCTATGACAGAAACAGATCAAATCGAATCAGCGCTGAGCCTGCAACGAGTGATCATGACTCACCTCTAATGGTGTGGTGGAGAACGACAGGCCTTTCTCAAAGTGCTTCGAGAAGCATTGTCGGGCTAGATCGTACTCGATATGCGAGCTCAGCTTCTTTCGGGGTTGCACCGTGAGAGAGTGTCGCTGCGAACGTAGTCGTTGTCAGTCTTGATCAACGCGTGTACCGAGTGCTCAACGGCTGAGAGCGATCAACAGCCTGATATAAACTCACCGCATCGACATTACTGTCCAGAACAGCGGGACTGTGCGCGCCTTCGCTTATCGACAAGCGAATAGAGAAATCCTTCTGCCCTTTACCCCCTGGTCCAGACGACTTCTCCCACAATTCGATAGTACAGTGGGAGCAATAGTCCAGCTCGGGTATACGGACGTTCGTGAATGGCAGACCGGACGCTAAGAGGAGGTGCACGAAAGTGGTGATGTGCGATTCCTTGGTGAAGTAGAAACAAGCCAGAGATTTCCCCGTCGTCTTGGCCTCGTCCAGGTCTTCCCAAACTTTGCGCAAAAGTGGCAAACTCGTCAATACTCCAATCTCCTCTTTGGCTTCTTGGTCAAAGCCGTATTCCTGCGGAGCGACGAGGTCGAACAGGGCCTTGGCGCGGCCATACAAGTCGTGCAGACCTATACCAAAGGTTTAATCAGCGGTATGCTCAAGGCAACAATCACTAGTGGTCACGGGACCTTGATACGCACGACGGTCTTGGTGCTCGGCACCGGCCTTGCTTGCTTGTCCTTTCCCATCCGGATCGAACACAGCGAAGAGGAAAGTTCTGTTATGCAGACTGTCATATTTGATCTGTGAGAATACTAAACTGTCAGTCTCCCGCTCAAGTATACATGCAATCAGCTTACGCTGTCGTAGAGCTCAGACACCTGGAATGGGGAGAAAGAAGTGAGCATTCAGGTCGTCCTTAGGAGCATTGCCAGCCACAGCTCACCCTCGACGGGTCAAATTTCTCTTGCTTGACCCCCACCCAGTCTTCAAAGATCTTCTCCCAACGCTCCTTGAAGAGCCAGGGGCTATCCCCACTGCACCATCGTTGCTGAGGGATCTTCTCCACATTGCCATTCTCGTAGTTCCTGCGCATGATACCCCGGAGCTCGGTAAGTTGCTCAATCACGTCCTGCGCGACCTCACTGTCAGTGCTATGCGGATACAAGAAGTGAAGGACACGCCCTTACCTTGACAACCTCGACGGGTTCCTTCTTGAACGATTTGGGCCATGCGAGATCCGGTCGCTTCTCTGTCTCGCCTGTGCGAAGAAGGATCTACGGTGCTAAGATCAGCTTTGTGTACTCCTGCTTTGGTTAGCTGACTGACCTTGAGCTTCTTCTTGGCGTCTGTCATCTTTTCTTTTCCGGCATTATTGTCGTCCAGCAAATCCCTGCGTTGGATCAGATGACTGATTTGCGGCAAAGCTTCTGGCGGGAAAGGACTGCGCGAAGAGGCGATGGACGACGCGGAAGCGGATGACTGAGACGAGCTGCCGCCTTCTACGCCCAGCAACGCATGGGCAAAGATCTGGGCAGTGTTCTGCTCACATGCGAGACAGTCAGCCCTACTCTGCTCTACGTGACTCAAGGGGACTCACGATGACTCGGCGCTCGGACGAGGTGTAAATTTTCACGTTGTTCAACACATCCTTGTCTGCTAGCTGTTAGCCACCCAACGCTACTCATTCTTGGCAATGCGAATAGACCCACTCATAATCATAATATCCTACACGAAAGCGTCAGCGTCACCGTAGCGGGAAGTGGACATCTGCTTACCTTTTTGAAGGCATCGCCTAGATCCCTCGATTGGTACCTGGAAGAATGCGTACTCTCACCACCCCATTTGACGACGAGCTGCATCTTCTCCAGGCCTTCGGGGATGTGCGAATCGCGCGTGACAACACTATCCGCTGCACCTGCTTCGCTGTGAGCCTCAGGCGATTCTTGAGGAACAGGGGTAGCGCTCAGGTCAATCACGTCGCTACCTGATGTAGCGGACGGTGCACAGGTCGTCGTGGTGGTGGCCTCGGTGGCGGTCTCTGTGCTCGAGGTGGGCTCTGGGCCGGCGGACGCTCCACGCTGCAACCAATCATTGACCTTCTTCCTACCTTCAGTCTCAGTAAGATCCGCCTCGTCCTCAGAGCCTTTATCCTTCTTATCCTTCTTTTCCTTTTTGTCTTTATCCTTGTCTTTGTCGCCCTTCTTCTTCTCGAAGCTAGGCTTCAGTTGAGCTTTCGTACCAGGTAAAGACATCTTCTTCCCGAGTGCCTCCTTCAGTTGAGAAAGCTTGGTCAAGATCTCAGGCGTGACGCCTGGAAGAGCCGACGCTTCTTCCGCAGCGGAAAGGATGAACTGGAGTTGACGTGTATCGCGCAGGATGATTTCTTCCTTGTGACCCCGCAGCAGACGAAGGAAAGGCTGGGTCCATGCTTCATGTGCAGAGAAGGAGAACTGAGGAGAACGTCACGTTAGTAGGTGAAGCCGTCAATAACCGGTTGAATGACCCACCTTGAGCTTCATTTTAGGCGTACGATCCGCGTGACGCAGCACGGTAACGGTAGCACGCAGGGTACTAGTGACTGAGCCACTTGCCGATTCGTTCTCAGCTTGCACGCTAGGTAGGCCGGCTTGCAGCTTCCTGTCCCGGGCAACTTGACAGACGCCCGAGAGGATCTCTGCGGCTTTGTCTGTGGGCGTTTGTCAGCACTCTTGTCATTCCGAAGAGCATTGTGGCCCCACCATAGTATGCCTAGACAGTGCTGTCAGCTACGTGTAATGGAGAATTCCCGATACACTCACCTGGTTGCCTTTGACAAAGCTCCAGCCATTGACATCAATGACCATACTCCTCGATCCACCCTCACACCTCAGGAGATCGAAGCCACAGACTCTCTGACCGAAGGAGTCCACGACATCTCGAGCATATTGCGTCTCCTCTTCGGTCAGGGGAGTGATGAAACGAGTCTCTTTGCCATCTGCATTACGACGGACAAGACCGTCTACCACGGGGGATTTACGCGTTTCGGCGTGGTGGAAGCTGGATCCGACGGTGTACACTTTGATGTCCTCGGCTGTGGCAGGAGTGCTCAGCTCAAGATCAATGTCAATGCCTAAGATTAGCGGCTGGCTCACCGTTGTCGACGTTGATGAACTCCTCGTAGATGTACGAACCAATCGTGCGCGGATGGTAGAGGTTGGGGTCAAATTCACTCGACTTGTTGCCGACCTGCACATAGCATCGTCAGCTTGTTATGCGGTCGATGAGTATATGCTAGCTGACCTTCCTGAAAAGCCTACGTCCTCCCCCGCCTCGATTGTAGATATAGACATTATGGTCTTCGCCGTCGACGGGTTTCTCCACGAAAGGCTTCTCGATGACCTTGCCTCCTATGATGATTGCGTCTCCGTCCGCGCGAAGTATCACGTCCCGATCTCTAGGCACAGGATCTTTGAGGTACTTGCCCTTCCACCTTTCTGGGACTACGACCTCTCCCCATTGATCTTCATCTTTGGCTTTTGGACCGGGTAAGACTAGCCCTAAGTCCCGCCTCACACGTCTTCTGAGCATGCGCGGGACTCGAGGACCGCCATCCCGACTGACTTCTGCGCGAGTCGGCGTCGGGACACCGATATGGTCCAGGATCGCTAAGACCAGTCGTCTGTCCCATAGGAGCGATTGCATAGCTAGCGAGTTTATGGATATCGGTGGAGGCCGATTGGGTATCTGAGTGTATGCCAGGGCTTTCGGCAGCGGGAAGTCTGTCGAGAAGAAGGAAATGAGGACGTCGACCGGCGGCCAGTGCGAGATATCTGCGAGGACCACATATTGCCTGTCAGCGAAGAGAGCTATTCGTTAATGTGATAAGTACTTACCCTCCTCGAGGATGACTGGATCTCCAAATATCTTGACGTCCACGCCCCCTCTTTCGATATCGACGAGTCTCGTTAAGATCTCGCGCATGGCTTTACTCCGAGCCTTGACGTCCATTGCACATACTCCTAAGACCACAACGGGTTTCTTCGCAGTGACTGATTGGGAAAAGAACATTGACGACGAGGTGGGCGAGGGGGAGGACGAACGTTGGTCTTTTGAATTAGAGCTGTTGCTGTTATTATTGGAATTGGCGTTGGCGCCGTTCAGGAGCCGACTCGCGGAAGGCGAGCGGGGTGGGGGCATCGACATCTTGCGACGCTATCTCGATGCTTGACGGACTATATACAAGTAGAGGAGGGATAGAGCTATGAGAGCGAATGAAAGACGTATAGTTGTTTTTCAGTTGGCAGCTCCAGTGGAGGAATGACGATTTCGAACCATTTTGGCGGTGAGCGACCTCGCATTTCCGTCGGAAGTGGCCGTACAGTCAGGTCGTGTTACAACATCATCTTGTCCTTTGGTCGTTTTTGGAGACCCTCTCATACCTGACAATCAGCAACATTCCATCGGCATCATGTCAGCTCAGGAAGTCCGCCATATGCTCAGCTCGATCACTCGACGACTGAACGATATTCAGACGTTCCAATTACCTAGATTGCGAACATGCGTTGGTCCCGTGGACCTGCACCGGGAGCTAGTGGAGGAGATGCGGGATGATCTCGAGGGGGTGCGATACAATCTCGAGGTGCGTACGTTGCGTACGGTCCCCCGCTCAAGCTGGAGAGAGCATGTTGTGTATGTGTATTGATTGATTGTCGTGGTTCAGGTCGCGAGGGAGATGTCGGAGAGTCTGTCCAGGACCGAGAGGGAGGTGTCAACCACGATAATAGATCAGATGGAACGAGAGTATGCCAAGTGAGCTTCGTGCTTCACGAGTTTTACAAGAGTATCTCCTATATTAGGCAGTAGAGCTTACACGTCAACGTGCAGTCTCAAACGAGCATATCGCGAAGCCATGCTGGAATCGAAGCGCGCAATCGCAGCGAACCGGAACCGGACACACGAATTATCCATGCGCGCCAATCAAGCTTCCACGAGCGAGATCGCTGTCACTGATACGAAGAGCACCGAGGAGAAGAAGGGAGCAAAAGGGAAGGCGCGCAGTGCAGCAGAGTTCGGCATGGGGTGAGCACTAACGTCGCTTTCACGTGATAGTGTGGATATGAGCTGACCCTCTCTCGTTGCTCTGTGTTCTTTGTTGCGTCGATGCAGAGGCGACGACGAGCTGCAGACCAAGACGAACGAAGTGACTACTGCGCTCCGGCGGACGACGGCCCTCATGCAGACGGAGCTCGAACGGTCGGTCCTTTCCGTCCAAATGCTCGGTGCGTGTCTCGCGCTGTCCTACCACCGGAGGTGCATACTGATCAGATGATTACTATGTCTTGAATGGGGTACAGACTCGTCTTCGCAGACGATGCGGTCGACCAACTCGCTCTACACGCGATACTCGCAACTGCTCGAAACGTCGTCTGCGCTGGTAAAAACGCTCGAAAAAGCAGATTACCTAGATCGCATCTTGATCGTCTGCGCGCTCCTATTCTTCTTACTGGTCGTAGGGTTCATCATCAAGCGGCGCGTACTGGATCGCACGGTCGGGGTCGTCCTTGGCGGTGTGGGCAGGGGGGTCGGGTGGTATTTGTTCGGGACCACCAGACTCGTCAAATTAGCGTTTGGCGGTACCGCTACCCCTAAATCACCGTCAGCCATCGACAGCGAGGGAAAGGCGCAGCTCGAAGACGGACTGGGTATTGCAGAGGAGATGGGCAGTGGCGCGGCGCTGCCTCAGCCTGGAGCCGACTCAGGTATTGGTGGAGAAAGCGTGTCGGACTTCGAGGCAGCACAGGGAGAATGCCACGTCATTGACGTCGCTCCTGATCCAGCACCGGCTGGCACTCCGTATGTCGAGCCAGGCGCCGAGCATTATAGGCAAGGGCCAGGCGGACGAGTCGAGATCTCGCCGCATCCAGACAGCATTCCGCGACGGGACGAGCTGTAGCTATCAGCATTCCGTCAGACGTCAAACTTCGCTTCATAGTAATGGATGTATCGATCACGTAGTATGCTCTATTATGTTATATTGGGTCTCGTCTGCATAACATCTATAACGTATCTATAGTAACTCGCTTCTTTCACTGATGACTTCTTGACCTATCGAACCCCCAGACCTCCTTAACCGTGGATATATCACGGTCCGAGGCCAACTTCTCCTCGAACACCCAATGATCCCGGCGAGCTCGGCTCATCTCGCTCAACCCCGCCTGATACTATCATGGCTATCGCCTATCGCCAGTTACTTCTTCATGGTTCCAGCCTCGGCCTCACTAACAGCAGCGTCCATCTCCTTCTTCATCCGCGAGCGTTCTTGGGCAATGGGGTCCTGGTCGGTATCGTGCTCGATCCACTTGTATTCTGTCTTAGGGTACTTGACTTTGCCTGCTGCTGCTCGGTCGGCAAACCAGAACACGAGGCCGGGGCTACAATCGCAAGGGGCGTCAGTACACATCCTTTGGAGGCACGACGAGAAGGATTGGGGCATGTGACCACATCAAGGCTGAAATTGGATTTTCAAGGAAAGTCTAGTACTCACGAAGTCGGTCGGACACGGGAACAAGGTAAGCCCTCTTCGGGTCGGTCGAGAATAGCGGACATCATATCTTGCTTGCTCTCGCCAGCGGCGACAAATGCGCAGCGGAAAGCATGGTTGAGGACCTGGTAGCTGTGGAGACAAAAGTACGTCAGTCGACTGACTGGTCTGTTCCAAAATAGGACCTCAACTCACGTAAAGGTGATACGCCTGTTTGGAGGCTTGGGGCTGTCCTGGATCTCCGCAACCCATCGGTCGTTCTCTGATAGAAGCTCGTGGCCGGGGAACAGAGAGCAGGTGTGGCCGTCTGGGCCCATGCCGAGGAGGACGAGGTCGAATGTTGGATAACGAGCGGCATTTGCGCCGGCAAAAGTGGACACGAGCTGCTTCTCGTAGTCGTCGGCAATGTCGACGGCCTCGCTCTCGGCTGCGTCCACGTCGGCCTCTTTGATCTCGCCTGTAGGGTCAACTCGGGTCTGTTCGCGGAACAGCTCAGTGTTGATGGTGTGGATCTGTTCTCGCTTGATTGGGACGTGGTCGAGGAAGGCTTTTGCGCATGCAGCATAGTTGGACTCGGGGTGGTCGAGGGGGACGATCCTCTCGTCCGCGAAGAACACCTGCCATTTGTCCCATTGGATTCCCGGTAGGTCGACCAGGGGCTTCAAGTTGTTAGGCAGTGATCCGCCAGACAAGGCGATCGTGAAGACGCCGCGGTGCTCGATGGCGTCCGTCTGAGCCTTGCGGACAAAGTTGGCAAGCGAGTTGGTCAGGAGCGGCATCTCCTCGAACGTGTAGAGCACGGGCGGTGCGGATGACTGCGGCATGTTGGAGTGTTTCGTGTGTCTGTGGTGGTTGTATAACGTTGTTCTAGTGAGTAGTGCCTAGCAGCTGTGTTGTGTGTGGTTGTAGTGAGGTTGTATGGAAAGAAGTTGATATGAGATAAGGTTGATTGGAAAGGAAGGAATCAAAGGTCTCAGATCCACTTTACTCTACTTTTTCATGCACAGTAGCACCAACAGTAAGCAGTAGCACCGTTGACGTCAACGATGATTAGCAGCAGTAGCGCGACAGGGTCATGACAGCGCCACATTCCATTACAGCACCGCTAATCCCGCTGAATCCCGCTGGATTCCATGATAACGATAGACGCGTGATATAAGCAACATGAATGGGAATGCAATGTCATCAGCTGCCACAGAAGCCGTAACTCCGACAAACGCCGATATGCACTGTATGCAACGTTTTCAGGGTTCACGTCCAGCAGCTGTCTGGGCTGCGACCCCTTTTGTACTGTACGAGTATGTTGATGTTGCTCTGTTGCGCGTCTCATCATTATTACAATTACAATTCGCGACGACATTATCAAGTCATATAGTGCGCAGAGGTCTGGAGAAGCTTGACAAGTATATACCAAAACCATCTAGGCTCAGATACCATGTCGACGCCCAAGATATCGTTTCGAGTGCCCACACCTGGCGCGACGGGCGATAACAACCAAGCAGCTACTGGCGATGTTGTCACGCACGATCTCGCGTCGGCCCCAGGCAAGGAGAGGGAGAGAGAGCCGCTGTACGGTGGAGATATCGCGAATATCACCGAGGGCGTAGATGGCTCCAATGGTGGTGAGTGGAGTACTATTCTGCTGTCACAGCTAGGCGTGCAGTGTATCCAAGCTACTTTAATGCTGAATAATCTCTTTGTTCACCCAGAATCGTCGACCGCACCGCAGGTTCAAGCAGAGGCAACGCAAGAAGCGCCCACACCCGCTGCTGCCGAGACGCCCGCGCCCGAGGCAGAACGACCCACTCCAGCCCAGCTGCACGACCTGGCCACGACCTACCTCGCAGCGCAAATACACCCGCTCATCATCCCTTCGTACTCCTCATGGTTCAGTCTTTCCACCATACACCCTATCGAACGTCGTTCACTACCCGAGTTCTTCTCATCACGGAATCGAAGCAAGACACCGAGCATATACAAGGACTACAGGGATTTCATGATCAATACCTATCGTCTGAACCCGGCAGAGTACTTGACTGTCACTGCGTGCAGGAGGAATCTGGCGGGTGATGTCGGCGCTATCATGAGAGTGCATGGCTTCCTGGAGCAATGGGGTCTGATCAATTACCAAGTGAGCTTCATGGATTTCTTTCAATGGGATGAAGCTCATGAATGTTCGCAGGTCGACCCGGACACACGGCCGGCTGCTCTCGGCCCACCATTTACCGGCCATTTCCGAGTCACCCTGGACACACCACGAGGCTTATCAAATCTCGTCCATCCCGGCTCCAAGCCTGGTACGGGCTCATTGTCTCTCGCTGGACAGACCAATGGCGTCACACCGCACCCTTCCAACCTTGATCTCCGCAAAACCATCTATCACTCGACTCCTCGCACAGCTAAACCAGTCTCTTCAGCCGACGCAACCAAAATCGCTGCAAATGGATCGGAGTCGATCAAAACGCAATCGTTCAGCTGTGAGACATGCGGGACCGACTGTACCCGGACGCGCTATCACTCTCTCAAGGACGGTGAATACACCTTGTGCCCCACGTGTTTCGTGTCGGGTCGATTCCCTTCAACCATGTTTTCTGGCGACTTTGTGCGATTAGACGAGCAGACTTACAAGCAGTCATCAACAGGCGCGGGGTCGGAGTGGAATGATCAAGAAACACTGTTGTTGCTGGAAGGAGTGGAGATGTTCGACGATGACTGGCAAGCCGTTGCAGAGCATGTCGGAACTCGATCCAAAGAGCAATGTATCGCCAAATTCCTCCAATTGCCTATTGAGGATTCGTATCTCACTCAAGACCCCGCGGCGGATCTTGGTCCCTTGCGATATCAAGCAGGGATGAACGGGCTACCATTCGACGGCGCGGAGAACCCAGTGATGAGCGTGGTCACGTTCCTGGCGAGTGCAGTTGGACCCGCTGTGGCTGCCGCCGCTGCGCAAAGCGCACTGGGAGAACTGTCAAGGGGATTGAAGAGGAAGAGAGCGGGCGACGATGAGAGTGGGGAGAAAGAAAAGGGAGACAAGGTCAAAGCCGAGGTCGAGGGAGCCGACGACGCAATGGCTGTGGATAGCGAGGCTGCCCCAGAATCATCCACCGGACCAACGGCAGCCGCAGCCGCAGCTGTCGACAGTGGTGAAGCAACGAATGGCGCAGTAGACGCCGCCGCACCGACCTCGTCCGACTTATCGCGAGCCGCGACTCTCGCGCTCTCGTCAGCAGCAGCTAAAGCGAGTACGTTAGCGACGCACGAAGATCGACGCATCTCGCAACTCGTCTCTCGACTTGTGGCTGCACAGGTAAAAAAAGTCGAATTGAAATTGACGATGTTTGAGCGCCTGGAGGAAGTGTTGGAGTCCGAAAAGCGCAATTTGGAGTTGGGCAAACAGCAATTATTCAAAGATCGGATCACCGTCAGCAAGCAGTTGACCCAAGTGGACGAACTGCTCAGAAAGGCAAAAGAGGATCCTAAATCCCTCGTCGAGTCTGCGCAGGCCGACCTCGATAGTCTGAGGAAAGAATCAGCGGGTCAGTCGACCGCGGAGGCAGTCAAGGAGGTCAAAGATGTCGAGATGCCCCCCGCGAGCCAGAGTGCTGAGACTAGCTTTGTCAAGCTTTAATCCACCTCCGTCGTTCCCGTCGATTATATGGTATTGTAGATGCTGAGTAGAACGAGTCAAAGTCGATCTCGTGGTTAGTTAATGTATGCATTGTACATTACTTTGGTGCTCGAGTGAACGATACGAGTGACTTGCCATCAATGCTAAATGCTACAAAGTGTGACATGCTACCAATCCACGACACTCAAGACAGTACACCTCGAAACTGCGCTAATGCCCATCATCCTCGATCTCAGCAAGGAAATTCAACCATGCTTTCTTGGTGACAAGACCCTGGAAAACCCCGCGGGAATTCGTGACCAGAATCTGTCTCGCGCCGAGCTTGACAAAGAGCTGCTGGACCAGTTCGAGCGGGGAATGAGTCTGGACGATGATCGGTGCCTACGACCAACGTCACTTGAGTCAGCGACTGTACCAGTGCCAGTGCCAGCGCCAGTGTGGGAGATGCAGGCGCCACTCACTCTATCGATATATCGACTGAGATCGTACGGGCTCCACCTATCCCCGCCAGGATTAGAATCGGCAAAGCTGAATATGGACATGGCGCTACTGCGCGTCCGGTTATGCGACGAGGACGAGAGGGGCTGCGCGTCGTCCGGCATCAAATTGAGGGTAGCATCCGGCTCGTCCGAGAGCTCAGCTACACAAATCAATCTAGTCAGCATTGTACCGGAGCTTGGAACAGTGGGCAGCTCACTTAGGGCATGTTCCAGCTCGTTCATCCCTAGAAACCCGACGATTCTTAAACACCCTTTATCCCGCTCTTTCTGCCCGCTGACTCCGCTCCGCATCCCACCGCTTCCGGTGGAATCGGAACTCGCCGTACTCTCTTTCACGAGAATCGGGAATCCGCTGTCCCCCATTCCTGTTCGTACTAGCTCGAGCAATTTACCGGTAAGTGAGCGCACAGTATGGGCTTTGTCCGCACGAAGGACGGGCACGGAGCGATCTGCTACTGTCGACGCTTGGCGAGAACCCCATAGGTATTCGTGCTTCGCATCGAGGTATGGTAATTGGTTCAAGCTTCGAAGACAAAAGTTCGTAAGTGAATGAGTCGGATAGATTCAACGGCGGAGACCACTCACTCGATCACGAGGTCGTAGATACCCTTCTTCTCCAACGCATCGGCGACGGTCTTGGCGACCAGCACACCCAGCATGACCGGTACGACATAATTCAACGTCGACGTAAGCTCGAACATGATCACAGCCAGCGAGACAGTTGTGCGTGTTACTCCAGCAAGGGTCGCAGCGGCGCCAACCTAAGTCAAGGCATCGTCAGCTCAACGTGTTCATGAATGGCGCATCTCGGATTTGAACACGTCAAACACACCATCGCATACAAGCCTGGCACGATACAGTCCGTGTCTTTGCACACGTTGAAGATGGGTGATTCCGGATGTTGGAATTCGACAAGCTCCATGACCATGCCGACGATACGGCCAAAGCAAGCACCAACAACGAGCGAGGGGATGAATATGCCCGCTGCGATGAGGAAACAATTGATTTAAGCATCAGCAACAGCGCCCACTCGATGTGAGTGGTCAAGGGCTGACTAACCCGGAAGCTTGATACCGAATGTGACGATGGTCAAACATCCTTTAATGAGCAGCGCCATACCAACTTGCCAAATTACAGCGGCTATCTCGTGAGGATGATCTACACACAGACTGCTCGCAGAGGAAGCCTTGCATTCCGCAAAGAGCTGTTGCACAACCGAATACAGCTCATCAGCTGATATTCGATGAATAGCTTGGCACAGATACTCACACTCGCGACCAGCTCCGTGCCGCCCATGCGCGTATAAGGGTTCATGAAGGAGCACAAGGTCGTGAGGATCGTCACCTATTTTGATACCGTATGTCAGTATAACACAGCATGGTATACGCTGATTTGACTGACCAGAGCCACTTCGAGGATCGGATGCCTCTTGAGCCAAGTCCCATTTCGCACCTTTCTGCTCCAGATGATGTTGAGACGAGCGAAGACAGCTCCGTACAATCCCTAAACAGCCGTCAATATATATGACTCTTGTGGTCCAGAATACACTCACGCCGAAGATACCAAGAATCACGAAAATGACATATTCCCAGTAATGGTACTCCTTGGTATAAGTGACAGCGAACTGCAATCGGGGTCGTGTCAACTTGAGCTTCACCAACTGCTCCTGAGCTTTACTGACCAGAACAATGCTTCCGTTCCCGAAAGGATTGAGAGTCTTGAGCGTGATCGCGGCGACAGCAGCACACCAGAAACTAGTCCCAATCGTTAGCTGTGCGTTGGACCGAAGGATGGCCAAGGCTGCTCACCTTCGCCACATGACTTTCGATGGAAAGTAGTATGACACTTCTTCCAGTGAGAAGAGGACGCCGCCGACTGGTGCACCAAATGCAACCGCTACACCTGCCGCACAAGCAGCAGAGAGGACTTCGCGCCGTTTGGCTGCGACGACAACCGGATGAGTACACTATTGACGGGACGACGTGGCTCACGCACCTTCGTTACACTCGAATTTGAGGAATAGCCGAGAGACGATATTGCCCACACATGAGCTTATGTGCACCAGTGGGCCTTCCTTGCCTATACTATGACATCAGCTAAATTCTCCAGTACACTGTCATATGCCAATAAGGACGTCGACGTCCAGCTCACCTAATGACAATCCTGACGCCACACTGAGCGCCAACCCCGCGCTCTTGGTGATGAGAGTCCATCCTCCCAGATATCCATGGATGACGAACCCGCTCAGGATCGTCTTGATTTCAGGTATACCGCTTCCAGCGGCGTAATACATGACTTTCCGCGGCTGCTCGATCTGCGGATAGGCTTCGCTCAGGGGAGTCACGGGTTCAGCGGCGATGTGCTCGAGGAGTGGTTGTCGCTCGTTCCGGTATGGCGAGGACTTGCTTGATCTACTCTTCGGCGCGGGATCGGAGGTGGGCGGAGTAAGGAAGGTCGAGTCTTTCGAGGTAGTGTGCTGAGCGGAGGAGGACAGGTAGACCGTCATGCAGGAAGAGAGGAGTGCGAGAACAAGCTGTAAAGCATGTAATTAGTCCGCATGCGCTCGAACGACCACCGGATGACTCACCGCAACGGTAAAACACGCAATGAACTCTGGTCCGCCCCAGACCCAAGCTCCTTGCGGACCCCCTCTTTCCCTTGGATCCAGAAATTCGCCCCATTCGACCCAGTCTCCGCATACCTCCTCATCGGCTCCTCCGGGACTTGTGGGCCCTTGATGATGAGGCGCACAGCAGAATCGCTTTGCCGTGCCCCATGAATTGGAGCAGAAGCCTTCCTTCAGGTCGAACAATGCCATTTCTGAACGAACGATGAAGAATGCGATAATGGCGGTGACAATGCCTGCGAATGGAATGGCGTCAGCATAGCTGATGATAGGAGGCTTCGTTTAGACCTGCCAGAGACTGACCAATAATGGTGACCACAAGCCAGCCTTGAAACCTATCCCAAGCATTTGCGATCCGACCACGCAGAGAACGATGAGCGGCATGTCGCAGTCTCCTGACTCTTGACGATTCTTTGATCTGTGCCAAGGTACGTCAGTCGTGTCGGGAATCACCGAATCGTGAAATGACTCACAGCATCATGGATCCAGTCGATGGTGACATATGAACTGTCGCAGACATATCGATCATCAGCCCCTGTACGGCTCAGCTTGGAGATTCTCAGAACTCACCTGTACCACACTCTGGTACCATTCGCTCTCTGACCCTCGTCATCTTCAGGCATATCATCGTCGTCTCCTCTGTTCTCGACGCCTTCATCGTAATTCTCCGGTCGTCCAATACCGAGGCCTACGGCACTCGCAGTCTTCCTCAGCCGGCGCAAGACGGTGCCGGTGGGACTTCTTATCAGTGGCGTGAGGAGAGGGGAGTTGAATGCCGACGTGACTGACAGATGTCGATCATGTCCCTGCGACGATTGGCCACTACGTTGAGCCGAGAAAGACGACTGGAGCGAGCGTGGAAAGGTATCGTTCTCTCGGAATCGAGCAGCTGTGGCTGACGCAGGTTGGGACATGGAATAATATGCCTCGTGAGTGGGTGGATTGAGTAAGCCCGGTGCTGCTGGTCCAGGCGAGCGATGCGGTTGTGACTGTGACGTGGCATGTGGAGGGAGAGCTCGGGAAGTGGATATACGTCGAGGCGACGCGAGAGTAGCGTCTGCCCGACTTGTCGCAGGATTGGAAAGAGGAGTAGGGCCCAGTCCGAGTCCAGGATTATTGTGTGTTGTGCCATATCCTCCTATTGGGCTTGAAAACGCTCGACTGGACATTGACTGCGACGCTGAAGCCTGCGCGCTACTCCGCCTGCGATGTTGCTGTTGATACTGCTCGAAAGTGCTCGTACGCGCTGTACGCGGGCTGGATCCAGCTGAATCGATACCTACAAGGTTCATTCGCGGTGTACGAGTGCCTTCGTCTTCCCCTTCCGAGCTTGACATGCCTGCTATTAACGATGCGGGGGGTAGGTGGGATCTCTTGGCGGTCGGGGAGGTGTTTGCAGTGGATGAAACGCTGGGTCCGGCACTGTGGGTCGCTTGAGATCTGCTTGGGCCAGCGGGGTTGCTGAATGACGACGGGTTGGGAAAGTATGTTATAGGTGAAGGAGGCTGGCTGAGCTCTCCGTTACCTATAGTATCGATCGATTGGCGACGCGAATGCGAGTGCGAGTGTGAGTGCGAGTGCTGATGTGAAGTGGGATTGGTGCTGGATCGAGGCGTAGCTCCGCGATGATGTCGCAGTGAAGTGACTGACGGCGGCCGTAATGGTCGGATCGTAGAGCCGCTGGAGTTCAATGCATTGGACGAAGACGACGAGCTCTGACTCTGAGCGTTAGCGACAGACGACAAAGAAGCGGACGATGCTGAAGGTGCGATCCTTTGTTCTGCCATTGTGCTTTGTGCTCGTGCGCGTCACGCGCTGGCGTTCAGCGTTCAGCGTTCAGCGTGTGGGCGTGATGAGCTACTGAGCTGGTGAAGCGCTGAATTGATTCTGATTGAGTTTGCGTTGTGTTGTTTCGAATTCGACTGTCGTTGTGAGCAGGGACGAGGCCAAGGGGAAGGGGAAGGAAGTGTGAAAGCTAAGCGCAGTATGAAACGCGTTGTGCGCTAGCGTATTGTGTGATATTGAATTGGATCCCGTGGTGTGACCGAAGGGGTGCTTTGGCTTGGCTAACGGAATGAGCGTGGAATCGTAATGCTGGGATGTTGGTGGCAAGGCCTGCTTTGTGTAACGCGATGCGATGCGATGAGTTGAGTGGATGAGCTATTGCCGAAGAATACTGTAATATCGGGTAACAGCCAAGAGCCAAGAGTCAATTTACGCTGTGACTAAGTTCCAACGTAATGGTAAGCGTATGCTGCTATAATGCTACTATGCTATACACAGTACCACGCCAAGCTATCAGAAGTCATGGCAGCTCTACTGAGAAGCGACTTGGTGGAAAGCAACGATGAAAATAAATCTGTATTGCGGTCCGACCGAGATGCGCATGCACCTCGACGTCACGCGCGATACTCGTGCAAGTAGAGCAGAGTACCTGTTAGCTGGAATCAAAACTCGCTAATACGTCAGGGAGCTGCAATAGCTCTGCGGCAGCTCGGCTGTATCCGACGATGCTGATGCTGGACCGAAGCACGACGTCACCGACGCGACCAGACAAGTGACAGTGAACAGTGCACAGTGTACAGTACCCGGTACAGTGGATGCGAGTAGTCGTTATAGTGATTCCCATTTGATGTCCATATGATTTGTGAGGGATACAAGAGATCTACATGCTTTGTCCGTCCGCTGACGGTTGGAAAAAGGTCGCAGTGCTGCTTTGCCCAGATATATCATATCGACCAACGACGAGACCTATATGCTCATCAGTACATCAGTACATGACTCGCCCCAAGACACTGCGTCGCACTCACCTTGCGCCTCTCCCGGCGCACATGAATGACCAGACCATGAAAATCTTATTCCACTTTCTCTCTCGAACCTATCTCCCCCGTCCCACCCGCAGAAGTCGTCTCCCCAATGGTACTCGCCAGTCCAGCAGCAGGATCCGTCTTCAGGCCGTTCGGTCTGAGGGCAGTCCCGTTCTCCCCGTATCGCCTCTGCATACTCTGGTAGTGGCGATACATCAGATAGGCACTTGGAATCAATACCAGGAAGGCTATTATCGTTATTGTGTCGAGTTGGGTTTGGGTGAAGTCCTTCTCCAGGCCATAGCGGGATCCCATCGCGCTTCTATATCGTTCAGTATTCCAGTGAAGTGCGGATAGATGGAGGACGGGTTGATGTTCGAGTAGGTAGGGGAGGCGTCGTTTTTGAGAGATACGGTGTGTAGGGTGCAGGGTGCAATGGTATAGGGTACGGGGCGATGTCGATTCTCGACGGTTTTGTTGTAGATGTAAATGATGTGTTTGTGCTGATGTATGAGTGCGTTTCGTGGTAGCAATCTATAAATGCTGAGCTCGGTCCAAGTTTGACTACGATGTTACGGGTGAAAGCTGTTGATCGCATTGACATGTGTTACAAAGGGGACAAACCGGTTACGTTTGCACTTCGATCAGGCACCGACTGTCGGGATGACGACACATCGCCGGGTCAGTCACCGTTGTCGTTGTCCTTGTCGTTGTGCAGGTACACGAGGGCTACCCGATTCAACAACGATAGTGCATGACACAACTACAACATGTACCGCATCACCAATAAAGCAGTATAGTGGTAATCTACAACTTGGCCTCTCGTTTCGATGCACCCCCCGCGAACGGACAACCTCCACCGCCAGGTCTGGTCGTCTTGTCAAGTGGTTTCTTCTCCGCGGCTGACTTTTTGACCAATTTCGCAAAGCCAGAATCATCCCGGTCTACTCCCAGCTCTGCATCCGACAACCACAGGATCAGCGACATGCTCTTCGACTCCTATAGTGTCAGAGCGCCTGACTCGCTTACTCACCAAGCAGTTTTCCAAAGGCCATTGCAAAGTCCTTGAAGAAGAGCTCTTGGTCCGCGGCATACTTCTCGACCCATGTTTTCATCTTTGCGTCTTCGACCAAAGCCATCTGCAATCATACATGAGCTTCATCCTGCCATACAGGAGCCAAAAACAGCTCACATCCGTGGGAAGCATCATAAGTTTTTGCCCGGCGACTGTCGCCTCGTACCTATCGTATCACCGTCAGCATGTCGATGAGCAGCAAGAGACACAAGCCTCACTGGAAGGGCCCATCCCATTGTCTAGGCTTCCATATAGGACGAAGAAGTAGCTTGTAGTACTGGTTGGAGAAGCGAGTAGGGTTTACTACCCATGGTCTGCTACTGCATGAGCTACGTCGCTTTGGCAGAAAATTTAGCTCACCCATCAAAGCCGCTTCGATCAGCATGACATCGGCCTGTGGCATATTAGCTGAAGTAACGGACACATCGACGCAAGAAGCTCACCTAACGCATGAGCACCTGAAAGCGCGACGATCTCCTGATCGGTAAAGCCCATTCGACCGAAGACTTCTCTGATATGATCTGCACCAAGTGCGCCATCGGGTAATCTACAAGCGCAGCTTCAGCACTGATGATACTGCAGTGACCGAAAAGCTGACCTATCAGCTATGCTGCCTCGATGCTCTGTGGCTGCCTCGGCGGTGTCGTAATCGTGCCTTCCTGGTTCCCAAGGGACCTTGGGGCCGCCCAAAGCTTCGATTGCAGTAATGCCAGCCAGAGCTAGCAGGCGCAAGTAGAAGACGAGCAGCAGGACCGAGGCGTCAGCTCGTATAGATTTCCTGTAGATCATAGACTGGAGCTCACTCCAGAGATCGGAATGTGATAACCAAGGGTTGGCGGCTTGGATCGGCATGATGAACGAGATGGCGTGATGCAGACCGGCGTTGGCAGGGTCGACGGACTGCGAAGGGTCGATACGTCAATGAGGCCCATGGAGGATTCAGGTGGAAACGCGTACCTCTGGTTCGAATCGCATGCCAGCACTAGAGAGCACGTCAGCTGGGTGCGCAGAGTGAGCTTCGAGGCAAAGCTGACCCGTTTGATCCTCCATTATGCTAGCTTATCTGTCAGCTGAGTATCGACGAAACGCATCAGACCAGCTCACCTCTACCAGGCTAAAGTTGCCCGAAGTATGCCACGCGAGTCTATGCGGAGTCAGCACCGATCGCCGGAGCGGAGGGCTGAAGAGTGGCGAGCACGATTGCTTACCTGACAAGGATGGGTCCGGCGGAGCCATCATCGTATCCTGGCTGCTTGAGGACCTTCTTGATCTCCTCCCGAATCGCTGCGAGGCCCGAGACGAGCATCAGTCTCTCAGTTTCTCACTCTCCTGAACATTGCAAATCCCTCGCCACGCTTGACGCGAATCGACAAGAGGGAGTTTAGGATTGGG
Organism: Cryptococcus sp. GC_Crypt_5; assembly: GCA_026538355.1. Lineage (NCBI taxonomy): Eukaryota > Fungi > Basidiomycota > Tremellomycetes > Tremellales > Cryptococcaceae > Cryptococcus > Cryptococcus sp. GC_Crypt_5. Next base: position 45,680 of record JALPBZ010000024.1, read on the forward strand.
CATACCTTGATAATCCCCTTCTTTCACTGCGGACATCGCGCAAGTCGATCGCTGGCTGTCGATCAGATGATATAATTCTACGATGCTCTAGATGTTGAACGTATGACTATCTCGCTCGCTCGATCGTGTGTAGTAAACAAAGATAGATGGAGGGGACAGTAAAGATACGGTTCTGATTCGTCTCTGTTTTCCAGTTGAGCCAAAGTCCTGGAATACGGTTATGCTTCCAACCGGTCTCAAGCGCTTTCCCACGGTGTTTGACTTCGCTCGTTCATTACGATTTCGATGCTAGTCTGTTTCCTAATGTGTATTACAGAATAGAGGCTAATGCCCAGTTCTATTCCGGTGCATCCCGTGACGTCGCCGCCCAACGTGAGACGAGCAACAATCTCACTCTTGCTTAACGCTTCTTGTCCTATACCATTGACATCAGTCTCCTCTACCCTTACCTTCGACCGCATATCGTGCATCGTCTTTGCCCTTGTACCACCCAGTGTACGAACAACGAACACTGTCAGTGAGTGCAAATGGCTCGAGCTTTACATGCGAAGTCGACGTCGTAGCTGACAAGGTTGATCGTCCTCCAGCTCTTCTCAAACCCCTTATTCTCTGATCAGGATCCGCAATGTCCGGCCTGCCTAAGCGTATCCTCAAGGTACGTAAAACACACAGCCATATCCGCCCACAAGGCAGCCTGCACGATGCGAAAATGTTGAGCTGATTGATTGTAAATCTCATTCTGGCCATCTTCCGGTGCTATCATCAAACGCAATCTTACATCTCCATTCTTTCATCGACGCCAACTGCACCTTCGTCGCTGTCGGTGTCGCTCACAGGAGACCGAGCGGCTCATGTCCGACTCCCCACCTGGGATCTCCGCCGCTCCCAAAGATGACAATCTGAGGCATTTCGACGTGACTGTCGCCGGTCCTGAGTCTTCTCCATATGAGGGTGAGTGCGGCTTCATGCACAAACTTAAACTGTGCATCCTTGTACTGATGATTGCACCGTCATATGACTTCCTCTTTCTCCATTCTCCTTGAAATCTGTATCGCACTTTCCTCTCGACCCATCACATATCACCAATCGATCAGGCGGCGTTTTCAAGCTCGAGCTATTCTTGCCGGAGGAGTACCCCATGAACCCGCCAAAAGTCCGATTCTTGACAAAGATCTAGTGAGCTACGCAGGCCTATTCTCCGGCACACCGCACAGCTGACAAACAAACGTGATTGCTAGCCACCCAAATATCGGTAAGTCGCCGCCTTTGCTTATCTTTGTCTTATCAGACTTATCAAACTTATCAGAGTCATTGGCTGACTAATGTTCGTCTTTGCAGACAAGCTCGGCCGTATCTGTCTCGATATCTTGAAGGACAAGTGGTCCCCAGCGCTGCAAATCCGTACTGTGCTGTAAGCTTCGCATATTGCTGATTCTAGCTCTATCAAGCTGACTGAACCTATCTACGCCTATCACCCATGAAATCATACAGCCTCTCGATCCAAGCACTTCTCGGCGCGCCGAACCCCGATGACCCGCTAGCCAACGACGTAGCGCAGGCGTGGAAGGAGAACCAGAATGGCGCTATCGAGCAAGCTAGGCAGTGGACCAGGCAATATGCCAACTAAGTCATGTCAGCGTACTTGTATCCTGTCAATTCATGCGAGATTCGCTGTCAGGAGTAGTGGCTTGTGAAGAGTTCTGTCAGCGGAGAGCTGTTTGAGATTTGGGTTGGGTCTTCGTAGACATGTACGAGAGACGCGGATGGACCATGTAGTTCTCCTGTAGTCATCCGAGATTCTTGTAGATGAAACCGTTTCCTTGAATTGGCGATTGCAGAGAGCAATTCATTGTGTAATTGTGCATGCTCAAGTCTGATTACTATTCTGTCGTACCTCTAACGTCATACGCTGGACGATCAGCATCGACTGATTCTTATAAGGCTTCCACGTCGTCTCAGAAGTCCTAGATTGGGAGAGGATGGAGGAAGATGATCAGCTTGACACACTAAATCCCAGCTTTCATAAAACGATCGCGCAATGCAATCTCAACTCACGGTAATACGCCCACCATACTGCCAATCTGAAGTACCCGCCTTGAATGGATCTACCTTCGGCCCGCCCTGCTCGCCCGTGACGGGATTAACGTCGCCCTCGAAATCCTTCCTGGGGCCTCGCCGGAGATCCTTGTGCTCCTGCGCGTCTACGACCTGGTTGACTTTGGATTTATCTACCATAGCGGGCGAAGCGCCTATGGACTGGTTGGCTTTGAGCAGCGCGTCGAACTCTGCTTGGTCTGCTGCTGGGAGGGGCGGTGGTGACGGACGACTGAATTTGGATGATGAGGCGAGTAGGGAGGTGCTTGAGATTGCCCGATGGGACAATGGCGCACTGAAAGAACGGGGGGAAAGGAAGGGTTTCGAGATGATTCGGAATGCCATCGTGCTAGGGTACTGTGCTCGGATGTAGGTGGTGTGTATTGTGTCGTGTGATGATGATCGAATGTAAGCTGTCGTTGAGAGTTGGAAGATGGAGACAAGAAGAGATGCGATCTGGATCTTGATCTTTACTCGACATTTGGCCACTCGGGTGCTGTGAAAACAGGGAATCGATTGGTGGGGTCTCCACAATTCGGCCGATATGTTCACTGCCAACGCGACCAATATCTCGTTGCTCAACATGCATCAAACCACTTGCTGACAGGGCAATTAGCGAGCAACACCCGGCACGTATGACACCGACAGACGTCATGGAACAGAATCATGCGGGGCCTTCGAGGAAGCGTTCACGTTAGCTATTCTCTTCTTCCATATACGGGCATGTTAGCTGACAGCTTCTTGTCCTGTGCAGAACACGAAGTAGCCCGGGAACTCACCTCGCTCATCAGCAGGGAGAGCGCAAAGACCAAACTCCGTAGACTCGCCGTACGTCCCTTCCATCCTCTCAGCTGGCGAATAACGTATTCCAGTAGCTGATGACTGACATGGATGACACTCTGCAGAGCCATGCCGAGGAAGTGCCCACGTTCAATCCCATCTGCACCGAGACCACGCCCGACGCTTGCAAAGCTGTGCGCGAGCAGTGTCGGAAGGTGGGTTGCTCACGCCAGTCAGCTATCGGGCGCATTTGTATATCTTGGCCAGTATAGCTGACGGGATTTTAGGCGCACTTCCAACCGATCATGAGACCATGGACCGACCCATCTCTGGGATACTGCTCGTGCGTCCCGTGAACGCCCTACTAGCATATCCAATCACTGTTTCGCAGTTCTGTTCTGATGGTATACACGCAGGTATCTGAATCTGTGCTATGGTGATCCGATGTTCCGCGAGAATCCCTCATTAGGCGAGGGCAATGCGCCCAGAGGAGGGACGAAAGAGTGTCGGTGGGTCATCATCATCAGTCACCTATCAAAGATGATTCTCACGGCTCATTTAAACTGGATTGTGCACCGCAGGTATCTCCACTTCTCCGTAGTACCCACCACAGCACCCTATACGCAGCCAGCGCCGAGCGGATATCCTCCTGCCATCCCCAGGAGTATCAAATCTCACTTGCTTGGCGAAAAGACGGTATCGAAACTACCCCGTTCTGCGCAATCGCAATGGGTCAATTGCGATATACGGAGTTTCGACTATTCCGTCCTTGGGCAGTGAGTCCAGCTTCCTTTTCACTTATTGCCTGGTTGGATCAACAAGCTGACTCAATCGCAGGTTCCAGGTCATCGTGGCTGATCCACCATGGGTGCGTGATCTACCATTGCCGTGATGATATTTCTACAGCTAACCGAAACGTTCAGGACATCCATATGTCGGTATGTCATAGCTCATTCAGCATCACATCGGCAGCTACCTGACACTGCGCAGCTCCCGTACGGTACGATGACAGACGACGAGATGCGGCGGTTACCCCTACGCGCGCTTCAGCCAGATTGGGGTATATTGTGTTTATGGGTGACGGGCCGCGCTATGGAACTTGGTCGCGAGCTCTTCGCTTTGTGGGGGTACAGACGGGTTGATGAGCTCGTATGGGTCAAGACGAACCAGCTGCAGCGCTTGATCAGGACCGGTCGCACGGGGCATTGGCTCAAGTACGTCCATCTCGCTGTAGACATCAAATCCCATCATATACACAAAAGATGTTGGAGAGGGACACGCTGATGGTGACTGAGCACAGCCATACATGCGAGCATCTGCTGGTCGCACTCAAACTACCAGCAGACCACCCTCGTGACGGACCAATACCATGGGACACCGACCCGATCTTGCGGCAGCTACGAAAAGGCGTTGATACAGACGTAGTCGTAGCTGAAGTCAGGGAGACAAGTCGCAAACCGGATGAAGTATACGGCGTCATCGAGAGGTCAGCTCTTGTCCCACTCGTTCCCTTGCTGCGCAAACGAGCTGAATGGATTTGCGCAGGTTGGCGCCGAATGGTCGGAAGTTGGAGATGTTTGGACGGAAACACAACATCCGACCAGGGTGAGTAAAATCCCGATCCTCGCCGTCGTAGCGTCGTAGCGTCGTAAAACCCGCTGATCCCCAACGATAGGTGGCTCACATTGGGTAATCAGCGTCAGTGCAACCATTTTCTGAGAACGCATGTGTGCTGACTGAGAGGAGATAGTGGGCGACTCGCAAATCGTAGAACCGGACCTTCATACTCGGTTGCAACAGAAGTACGTCTCACATCTCACATCTCAGCTTGCCACCACACGCTCGTCTCATGGTACCTAGCTGACGTTATCGTCGTAGATATCCTAATCAGAAATTCAATTTGGTTTCTACATGATGCACTTGTGCACTTGTGCACTGCAGCCATGCAGCCATTCACAATCTCGGAAAGGCATGCTTATGTACAGCGCCGAGCGCCATTGTCGACTTCCTACCTCTGGTATAAAGAAAGCCCTTCGGCTATCGGATGATGAGGACATGTGGCCATCTGCCACTGTTTCATGTTTCATGTTTACCCCTGACTCTCGCCACTCGTCACTCGGCACGAGATTGATGTGATGTACATTACTATTGCAGTGACAGTGGTGATTTTGACTTTGCATTCATTACCTTGAATACGGATCTCCAACTACGCCAGGTGGACGCGTGCCATGACAGACACGAGAATCATCATCTCTCGACCGTCTACCATTCTGCTGATCACTGTGATATAGTGGTCTCTAATGGCTCACTCGACGTCGCAGCACGACATGCCCACTGTTCCTTTGCCAGCCCCTAGCGTCAGCTCGCGCTCGCCGAAACGCTCTCGACACAACGCAGATGACGAGAACGAGAACGAAGTCGGCTTGAACTCCAGAACGCAGCTCGTTCGCTACGCAGCTCCCACTCCGGACTTGTTCCTGCTCCCGACCGTCTTTCCTGCGCCGGTCGCGCGGCTCATCACTGCTATATCGACTTCCGCAAGACTGTCTCTACGGATGGTGGCGTTCTTCATCGAAGCTATACTGGAGGGATCGCAGTACTCCACCCGGATGTCATTGGGCTATACTCGCAGACTACTCATCACGGCCATCTCGTCCGCGCGACGAGTCTACCTCGTTAGCGGGGCCGGGGCAGAGGGCGGGGACGACATGCTCTCATTTCTGAGCGGCACCTCTAAGCGAGCAGCGTCAACAGACGCGTTCCTGCAAGTACTAGATAGGTACACGAACATCGGGATATACATCATCCATCACACATTCACCCTCGCCGAGCTATTCGCCATGTCCGGCTTCTTCTTGACTGCCAACGCAGTCAACTCCATCCATATCGCAGCACAAGAGAGTGTCGCGCTACTGGATGGTCTGTTCGGATCCAACGAATCGAGTCGCGCGCTAGCATCTATCATCACGTTGGTCAGGAATGAGGTGCTGCAAGATCCCAGGTGCAAGGATAAGAATCGAAGCGCGGTGGCACATTTGGGCGGGTTGACAAAGGCCATGACGGCTTTCGCGTGTCTTCAGGCCGCGACGTGGAAACGTACTTCGTCCAGATTCCGCATGAAAGTGTACGTCTCTTTGTCTTGCGTTTGCCGCTGATCGCTGACCTTTTCACAGTCTCTGCGACTACACGGTCTTCGGAAAGCGAGGCGAGCGGGGCGAGCCCATTGAGGCACCCATTAGCACCACGACACAAATAGCGCCACATGCTATTCCCATTGAACCGCTGGGAGCTCTGTCACCAGCACCCCTCGAGCATTCGACAGCTCCCACGCCGGCTCTCGCTGGACCTGGACCGTCCACGATGCAAGAGTGGCAGAAGAATGCCAACAACTTCGGTCCTTCTCTCGCCGAGGTCAATGACCGGCAGCAGCAGCACGTCCAGGTCGATTCGCCGGGGCCTGCGATGCCGCGACGGGCCAGCTGGGATATGTGGGACGAGGCTGAGCTGGATGAGCTTGTTGGTGATCCCGCTCAAGACGTATGTGAAGAATCGTCCAATGAAGCGACTTCAGAGCAAACAAATCGACATCGGCATCGAAGCAAATGGGCCGCCGAGATCACTGGGACGCTCCAGCGGTCCTCGCTCTTCACACGTCTATCGAGGAAGGAAAAGACGAATGTTAATGTGGCTATGGCTGATAAGGACATACACGACTCTCCCATGTCTACCACATCGTCTCGGCGCTCATCGTACCCGATGTCGGTAACGGAAGACGAAGACGAGTGGATCGAAGTGGATCACATCCTGGACGACAGCGGCGAGCTGCACGAGGGTATGAGTTCACTCCCCTCTGCCCAGAATGGTAGTTCGTCAATTGGCACAGCCTCGTACCAAGACGCTATTCATCATCCTCAACATAATGTCGAGCGAATCCAAATCGTGCTCAAGACCATGACGGACAAACTACTTCAGCGTAGAGCGACTTGGCGAAAGAAGCCACAAGACCTAGCGACAGCAGGATCGTTGAAGTCCCGGTTCAGCGGATCTTCGACGAGTGCCTCACTCGAACGCGACGGCTCGAAAGGCTCTCAAGACTCATCGTCTACACCTCACAACGCAGTTGTCTTGCGTCACCCGTCGGCTCCTGGTAGTGGCAGTGACTCTGATCGAGATCAACCTCCGCAATTGTCTCCACGGAGCGGTGATCCTCGTCATCCGCTTGCTACAGGGCCAGAAGTACCCGCAAACAGCGTTAAGTACCCTAACGAGGCGCCTGCAAAACCCATAGCGCCGCCTGTGGACGAGACGCCAGACAGTCTCTTCCCCCACGACTCGCTTGTCAACAACGTACATCGATTCATGAGGTATTCCAGTGCTGCTTACGGGGTACGTTCACGTACATCTGATTGGTTGCATACAGAGCTGAGGTACTGCTATAGCAACATTTCCTTCGGATTTTCGGGCTAGGCTCGTCAGATTACATGTTCCCCAATACTGGCAAACACCACGCAAACAGCTGGGCGTTCGTGAGCCACTCCGCGTGTCTCTGAAGCCCGAAGGCTGATTCAGTAGCTTGCTCGAAGGCACATCACACGAATATCCCCATCGACTGCTTGTTGCTCTCATCCTTCACCGAGTCGTCGGCGTCTTTCGTACATCAACAGGCGCCGCCACTAGTCCACTATGTCGCGGTGGAGCACGATCTCAAGGCGATCGTTCTGTGAGTTACCACGAGGCAGCGTGCACGCACCTGCTGACGATACACACAGGACTTGCCGAGGCACACTTGGCCTGTCTGACGTGCTGGTCGACTTGACTTGCGCGTACCAGTCGATCGAGGTCGCAGATGGGACTGCAGACGCCTCCTACTATGTGCAGGCGGGGATGTGGGAAGCCGCTCGCCGACTCACCGTGAAGCAAAGCACAGTTCATCAAACGCTGATCGACGCGCTGATCAAGTACCCATCATACGGTCTGGTGTTCACTGGTCACTCGCTTGGCGGCGGAGTCGCTGCTCTGTTATCCATACAGTGCGCCATGCCAGCGCATGCGTTCTTGCAACAGAACGCAAAACGCGAGAGGCCTCTTACGCATCCAGCCATCTCCACACCATTCGTCACGAGCTTTGCGTCTGGTTTACCGCCTGGCCGACCAATACACTGCTACGCGTACGGTCCGCCCGCAGTGACGTCTTCCGATCTGGCCACATACGCAAAAGGGTTGATTACTTCCGTAGCGCAAGATCTGGACTTGGTGCCGACATTGAGTTTGGGCGTGATGAAGGATTTCAAGAATATCGCTCTGACTCTGAGCGAAGAGGACAAAATGGCCGAAGAGATAGTCGGACGAGTAGTCGGCATCTACAAGCGGAGATTCGAGTTCGAGTCGCGTGGCGCTGAGGAGAGGGCGGAAGTGACGGATGTGACGGATGAAGAAACGCTCAGCGATTGGATGGTGGGCCTCATCAAGACCATGAGGGCGGATATGGATAATGAAAAGCTCTATTCACCCGGAGTGGTGTACATCATGGTACGTACAGCCTCCTTCGACCTACCTGGCGAGAAGCGAAAGGTCAGAAGGAGTAGCTTGATACTGAATGCTGGGTTTACAGGAACATTTTGACGTGTTCGTCACTAACCCAGACCACAACATCGTCAAGAGCGCATCGGGAGGCAAGGAGAGGCCCGTAGTGCACCAACAGGCTCATCGAGTTGTACGTTTTCCCTCACGTCCCACTATGGGTCAAGCTGAAAAAATATATAGATACTAAGGCAATGCGATTCTGTCGAAGAGCGATTCAGAGAACGTGAGTCATTTGTTGCGTCACAAGCGGCATGAGCTGAAACGCCCTCAGCCGTATTCGCCAGGACTATGCTGCATGATCACCTGCCCTCGCAATATGAGCGGTCGACGCAGCTCTTATACGACGGGCTGAGACAGGTGAAGAGGTGAAGGTGTATGTCATGGATAGTAGAATACTACTGTAGCAAGCGAGTGCTCAGTGCATGTACCCCTTTGCCGGGACCCGAACTTTACGTAAAATGATGTATAACGATGACGCGCCCATGAAAAACCTTGGCACCGTTTCACTGTATGCTGAGAGGGGATGCGACGTTTATTTCGAGTACAGCATAGCACACAGCACACAGCATACAGCATACAGCATACAATTCACTGTTCTTCGCCATTCATCGTACACTTCTGCTCACTGCATCCAGCATTCCTCCCTGCACCAGCATCGCAGCAGTCGTAGCAGTCATAGCTAGCTAAACAGAGTGGCAAGAACGTAATTCCGTCAGCTTGAAGCGTAATTTCCGGGACCTCGGCCACGGCTACCCAGACCGATTCGACTCGCCGCAGCAGTAATCAATCCGACCTTTTGATCGTACTGCTTTCATCTCGAACGTGAGATACACCAACCACCAACCACCAATTACCTCTGTGATCCCCACGACTTCGGAACAGACACAACCGCAAGGCGAAGCTTCAACACAGTACCGCGACGTTGCTCCTTGTATACACGGCGCACGGACCAGAACCAGAAATATAGATCACGATGGGTCTGCTCTCACAAGGGATGGACTCGCTCTCCCTGCGGGGGAGCAAAGGCAGAAGACCCTCGGCAGCAAGCACCGCTTCGTCAGTAGGAGGTCACCCTGCGGCTACGGCTGCGGCTGGTGGGAGTGGCGATAAGAACGAGACTCAGATTGATGATGGAGATCCCAACGATACGTCCACTCTGGACAAGGACGAGGGTAATGTCCTCATGGCTCTTATCCAGCAGCGTGAGTCTTGATCATATCGCATCACATCATCAAACTGCGACCTCCTTCATGCCCTCTGCTGTCGGAGCACCCCGTTTGGTTTGATCTTCTCGTCAGTCACGCGCCGCCGAGAAAGCATGGCTAAATCATCACACATCGTGCTGCCTGGCTGACATTTCTACGCCACTCCGCTAGTGCGTCCCGGCATGGATCTGTCCAAAATCGCCCTGCCCACTTTCGTCCTCGAACCCCGAAGCTTGCTCGAACGTATCACAGACTTCTTCTCTCATCCCGAACTGATCTTTGGGTGAGTCTCATCACCCTCCTGCCCGTGCTGCCCGCGCACGTTCGTGCAAAGCAACCGCTGATTGATGAAACTCCACTTCCTTTCCCCAATTACCTTCATGGTATCCTTTGCTCCGCTTCACCACATGTCGCCAATCGAATTGCTCCCGTAGCGCTGGACAGGAACAAGATCCCAAAGTCCGCTTCCTCAAGGTCATGACTTACTATCTGAGTGGTTGGCACATCAAGCCCAAGGGGTGAGTGAGCTTTCGCCGACCTGCTCTGAGATGATCACTAATTGTTCAAATTCGATAATCAGCGTGAAGAAGCCGTGAGCTGCCGCCAGAGATGTACCGTCGAGAACTCCAGCTCATCCTGTCCATAGATACAACCCCGTTCTCGGCGAGTTCTACCGATGTAGCTACTTCTACCCAGATGGCACAGAAGGATTCTACGTTGCCGAGCAGGTCTCACATCATCCCGTGGGTTCCCTCGCATCAAGAATAGCCAAAAACTCCGCTGATAAAGGATCACGTTGTCTAGCCCGTCTCCGCATTCTTCTACGTCAGCCCACAGAACGGTGTGCTGATCACGGGCGAGCTTAAGCCAAAGGTCAGCTTTCAGATTCAACGCGATGGACGCGCAAGCTGACACTCATACAATCCTACAGAGTAAATTCCTCGGCAACAGCGCTGCTACTATTATGGAGGGCGAGGACAGGATACGGCTTTTGGACCGACCAGAGGATGGAGAGTATGCGATTTCGGTGAGTGTATCGGTGCAGATGGCGGCAAGTACCGTTGCTGATTCTTGGTATAGATGCCAAACACCTATGCCAGAGGTATTTTGTTTGGCAAGATGCTGCTCGAATTGTGTGACGTGTCGACAATTGAGAACACAACTATGGACTACCACTGCGATGTAGACTTCAAGGCAAAGGTGAGATAATCGAGTGCAGTGGGGCTTCGTCTGTGCTGACCTTTCGCCTTGAAGGGCTGGATCTCGGGCGGATATAACGCCATCGGGGGCAAAGTCACTGGTCCTGGAAAATCGACTGTTGGTGACATCAGCGGGCACTGGAGCTCACTGATCGAATACCACGACAAGAAGACTGGAGACAAGAAAGTTCTGTTTGATCCTGCCAAAGCCAAGACGGTGCCAAAGAGCATATTACCAGAATCCGAGCAAGAGGAGTATGAGTCGCGGAGGTAAGTTGGACTGCGCTTTGTTCAGGAAATGAGCAGTTGTCTGATCATGCTATATCTGGGCAGATTGTGGGCTAGATTGACCGAAGCGATCAAAACCGCCGACATGTATGCAGCCACAGAGGCGAAGACGGCAGTGGAGGACCATCAGCGTCAGCTTGTCAAGCAGCGCGAGGCATCTGGACAGGCTCCGCCCGAACCTCGATTCTTCAAGCACGTAACGGGTGACAAGTGGATGCCAAGGATCGACGTGGACAGGTGAGCTCACATGATATGTCGCTTCACCAGGCTACATCAAGCTGACTCAATACTTTTTGTGCTCAGTCTGCCCAAAGACCGTAACGAGATGGAGAACGCAGTCCGAAAGTGGATCTTCGGCGAGAACTCGCCCAAACGTTCTGGCGGCTCCCAACCGACTTCCAACCCTCAATCCCCCGCTACAAAGTCTACCTCCCAAGCTCAATCTCCTGCAGTAGCCCAAACAACGCATCAGCCTCAAAGTCACGCATCGCCCACTGCACAGCAAGCGCAATTACCTGTTACTGGATCTAATGAGAGCTCTACAAGTGTTGGAAGTGCATCTACTGCTCATTCGACTGCTGCACCGCGTGAGTCCGGATCAATTTGTCGACCATAGGATGTTATGAAGCTAATTATATCGCGTTCATTTGTCACAGCGGCCGTAACCACTGCGCCTGGACCACCAGCACCAGGACCAAAGTTCTCTCACCCAGTCTAAGCGCGGAAGTGACTTGTTGGTGGGACACCTGGATGTCGTCGTAGAAATGAGAAATGCGGATATCAAGCTGAAGAGCAGGGAGAAGGTGGAAGTGGATGATATCAGTAGAAAGAAGCTGAGAAGGCATGAATTTCCCATTCGACACTGCCTCGACGACGGTATAGTATGTTCCCTGTACGCTCGTCGCCTTGCAGGATTCAGCGTGTTAGATATGTGGTGTATGCATATGGGTTAGATGTTCTTCATGACTAACGCTTTTATATAGTGCAAGGAGGCAGCTGGCCAATGAGCATTGCCACTTTTCAATTTTACGCAAAAGGAGACGTAGATTTGGTTCCGTCGCTCTATAGCTCTAAACCGTGGTCTCGCCGATATGTTGATTGGTGCTTTGTGAGATACATTACGAGTATAACGCTCTCTCAACTCGACCTCTTGATCACACTACACACTATACCATACTAGATAACCCAGTGATCCACGATGTCGCTCGCACGCACGTTCAACCATGTCCGATCGGTGGGGCTGAAAGAGTACTTCAGGCAAATGACGTGAGTGCTTTGGTCCTCTGATACGAGGTGGGATGGAGGAGAGCGGAGAGCGGAGAGCGAAAAGAGGTGTTCGTTGCTTGTCGAGGTACATGTGATAGTGCGAGCAGACTAGAGTGTCGAGGGTGCGGTGGAGGGCATCAGGAATGGGGATGAGATGGATGGGTAGGGGAGGGCACCAGTAGATCATGATGACGCTGGCGGGACCTTGCCCTTGAGCTATATCACGGCCAAAGCAATCACGCATCTCCTTCTCCTACACATACGCTTACGCCTACACCTATACCTCATGACGAGCCATCATGACGAGCTTGAGCTGACCTGCGTTACTTTCCTCACTCCGTTCGCTGGAACAGATACATCGGAGACGCAAAGAAGGGCTTGTTGGTCGGTACGGACCAATTTGGCAATCGATACTTTGAGAACACGAATCCCAAAGAGGAGGTTCCAGGTGGGTTTTGGGTCTACTTGCAGCATGCAGCTGCACAGTCATCCTATGTGGACTGGGTAGTTGGTCGGACGGCGGAGATGCGGTTGCTAATTCCTGATGGTCTTGATTCCCTGCTTGCCTTCGTCTTCCCTGGTCCGCGATCTACCGCCCGCCGCCTATCGCCTGCTTCCGATACTAGGCCGTCATCGATGGGTATGTCTGTTCTCCTCGTTGTGCCTTTGAGTAGATGAGGTAATCCACTGCTGACCATGATTCCGCCATTTCCGTCACTCCCGTTATATATTCGTACATATTCGACATATACGCCTATTACGCACCTTCCCCGTTACCTTTGCACCTCGCTTCGCTCGGTCTCACAGGTCGACTACTCCCAAGACGACTTCAACGCATCCCAAGTCCCACCCGAGTGGCACTCGTGGATCCACCATATTCGTAAAGACGCACCGACCGAGGACCCAATCATGAAAGCCGCTACACCGCCATGGAAAGCTGTGAGTGAATTGTCGTCATTCAACACTCCAGTTTTCTTGACTAGTGGGAATGAACGAATCGATGTATGTTCATAAGCTGACCTGATCCTCTTCTACGCTCTACTCTACTCTCAGGCATTCACCGAAAACCTTACTGGTACGCGAGGAGCCTTCAAGACGTACTCCACCACCGCGCCAAAGGTCAGATCATGGGAACCCGTCGTCAAGCCCCGTTCATCATCCTCTTAAGTCGTATGCCTAGATCACAATCCGCCCAGTCAGCATAGTGTACCGGAGACGACATGCATGTTTTCGATATCTATCTCAGTCTCGGTTATGCTACGCAGCGTGACTATGCGTGTACTATCACAATGAGACTCTGCGTTACTGGTCTATATGGTCCAACTCAAACATCGGTGATATTGTTCGATGATGATACTGACCATTCCCACTCAAGACCGACAGCCACTTCCAGCTGAACCTCAATGATACAGACCAATCTATGCCAACTCTATGCCAAGACTAAGTGGATCCGGACCCAAACCCAGAACCTGAACCTGAACCAGAAGCGTACCTCCTATCTTCCTCCTCTTTACTACTTGATTCACCAGTTGCGCTGGAACTCCCAGGCGTGCCCCCACCCCCAGTCCCACTTCCACTTCCACTGCCGCTGCCTTGACGAGGCGTCTGTGCGCCGCCATCTTGCATTCTCTTCAAAGCCGCTTCTCCCAGCTCTGCGAATGTCGATCCGCACATGCATCGATGTTTGGATGGCGGAGAGGAGAGAATGGCGTTTATATCTGTCGGCAGAGCATTGTCCTCTTGAGCTGATTCGTCTGAGGATATGAACGATGGTCAATGTGGGTCTTCGCAAGTTGAAGGAGTTGACTGTATTGGACTTACAAGTAGGAAGATTGAGCGCAGCTAGGGTGTTGCAACACTGCGTAAAAGGTCAGTCCCGTTCGTATTCCCAACATTGGTAGCTTCCCGGTTGAGAGGACTGAAGCTGGAGGACTCACCGACGGCATGAGCAAGGGCATTTTGACCGTCATCATTCTCAGCTCCCCTGGACCGTCACAACAACGACCAGACACCGTTTCGCCCTCCACCGAGTAGAATATGTGTAGGAACATTTCATGCGTGACTCGGAGAGGCGTGATGGTTCTGGAGTTATGCACGTTGTCAGCTCATCGTCCGTGATACAGTGATAGGACTGGACCGCACTCACCCTTCGTTGGTGGTAGGGCGGACCTTTTCGTGACCCGGTACCCTTGCCACAGCTCTCGTTTTCCACCCTTCGTTCTCAGCGTCTTTGCCTCCAGCTTCCCTGCCCCTCCACAAAGCCTCGACGTCGTGTCCCGGGGATCGCCTTCCTGGTTTGTTCGGCTTTCCGACCTGATACAAAACGTGCTGACGTGGCGCTTCCGGTTTGAGAGGTGGGTCGTTTGGTCGTCGAGGGGAGGTCACTGAGTAATTTTGCGAGAGGATGAGACGGGCTAGGAAGATCGTGCATTTTGGCGAGGGCGCAGGAAGGGTCAGGGATAGGATCATCACGGCTGAGATGGTAAACTACCAAACACCTTGCTGTCAGCATCTACTAGTGTTCAATTCGGGACTGGAAACAATGGAGAGTGTTCCAGGTGAGAACTCACCACATCAGACGTCGCGGTGAAGCGCCATGAACCCAGGCCGTCAACAAAGCCCTCTTTCCTCAGGTCGAGTTGCGTCACACCGCCAGTCGGTGACGGATTAGCATGTACCATCAGCCCCTTTACGCCTGATAGGTCACCCTTGAGCCAGCCAGTCTTTTCTGAGCGGTTCGAAGGCGAAGCATTCAGATCTGGTCTTTGACCTGGCAAAGTCCGTCCCTCGATAGATGGAGACGGAGTAAGGTTTGGAGGCGAAGCAAGAGGACTCGGGTGACCGACGTTGGATTGCCGACGGTGATACAGTCCCGCTGTGGAGGGATTGCCTTCTCCAACAGCTATAGCGCTCGCATCGTCCGGCGACTCGGGCTCCAGGGTCAATGCACCGAGCCCCAACGAATTCGGAGAGAGCGTATCACGCGCTGATCCACTGCCGGAGCGAACACGATTCAGGTGTTTCCCGCTTTCACTAGCAGCAGCTGCCGCGGCGATTTCATTTGATCTAGCAGTGACCCTTCCGAACGTGTCCATCAACGGCATATCGGGATCTGGGTACGGGGCGTTTCCGCTCGAACGGAATATCGTCGAGAAGGACGTTGATGCTGGGATGCCATTGACTTGGGCTGTGAGGATGTACGAGACATGGCCGAATTGGTGAAAGTCGGTGGTAGCTAGAGTCGCAGGAAGCAATATGGAGAAGCTGAATCTGCATACAGTGGAAGCAAGTCAGCTCTTTGTACTCGCGAAATAAGTGATTTGGCAGCTGTGGGGATGAGCTTACGATTGCGAGCCCTTTTCCAGCCATATTCCCTCGGCATCACCACTAAGCACCTCGACTCCTCGCTCGAATATCCCATCTTCCTCCCAGCCTCTAGCGCCGAAATACAGCCGACAGACGCTCTGTACTCCTACACTGATAGCTTGGACGCGACGACGTTCTTTCATGATCACTTCGAGGGTACCGGAAAGAAGCGTGTCTTCGGTGGGTGGTTCGCGCTCTGTCCCGCCAGACTCGAGAGGGTGTAGTTCCAGCACTCGTGGAGGGCGAACAAGGGCAACGCCCCTTATCAGAGAGCCGAGTCGTCAGCGCTTGAACATTGCCAGAGTATCTGCGAATATGAGATAGCACTGACCATGATGGCACATGTATTTTGAGCTGGCCCTTGTTACTCGGAGGCTGAGGACTTGATGACCGAAGATACAGCGGTGGGGGCACTCGGGGTCTATCGTCCAGCATCAGAGTGTTGGTCGCCGGTGACCTGTCCAAGGAGGAGCGGGCATAGCTCGGTGGACGACGGGGCGAGGATGATCGTCCTCTGTAACCAGGGGAAGAGGGTCTTCGTTCGGCCATTTTGGCTAGGCAGTCCGTGTTACGGTATTCGGATCCGACACAAAACTATTTCAGTGAGTTATTTGCTGTCAGCTGGGAATTATGCTTGATTGAGTACAAATTACTCGAGGTGTAAAGCTTACGAGTCGATAGTGACCTCGAACTCAACTAGAGGAGGTTGGCTTATGAAGGTCGACAGAGAGTGAGATCAGCCGACAGTGTGACCCGTCATCGAGTCGAGTCGTGTCGACTGTCTCTAGATCTGACGTCTCACATGAGTCATGCAGATCAGGACAAGAGAAAAGAACGATATGGAGCAAAGGTCGAGTCAACTTTGGTCATCGATCCAGACCAAAGCAGACCAATTCAGGTCGACCGAGTATTGCCCCGCTCGCGTGTCTCCCTGCTATGACTTCGGGATGTCGCCCTTAGCCAAAAGGGGTGAGTTGCTCGTATGACCAATCTGCCCGATCCCGGACATTTGCTGTTAGTATGCAGCAGGTACTCGTACTCGTAGTACGGAGGCCGGCGGGGCATCAGAGTCAGAGTCGAGTCAGCCAACAGCCAACAGCCAATCCAGACCCGAGTCGCTATCTCACCCTACGTAACTGTAACCCTGTGCAACCCTTTCCCATGACTCAGTGAGCATCGTGACACTGCGTCTATGTTTATCCGGCAATCTCGGAAGCAGAAAGGGGACATCATTCCGATCAGGCACTGCTTTTGTCACAGCTCCGCTTTGAATGAGTCATCCACAAACATTGGTCATCCACAGGAATAGCATAGTACAATACATGAGAGGTGTCGTCTACGTGTACCGAGTGCAACGCTAGGCTCAGGCTTGTCTGGACTTCGGCAGCTCAGTCGGTCTTCCCGAACACAAGGATGGCCTCGCCCTGCTCCTTCTGCTCGGCTAATTGGAGGAACAAGTCGGCGTGGGGTGGACCCGTCACGCCTTTCCACATGGGCACGCCCTGCGCGTCTCTCTGATCGCAATAGTAGAACCTGTGTATATCACAATCGACTGTCAGAGGTGCTCGAATATATGTTTATATGGTGTATCACGTACCTTGCTTTTCCGCTGGACTTGGCCTCGGCAGCGACGGCAGCTTGGATGAGATATGCCATACTAGTCTTGCCTACGCCGAGCAAGGACAAGCTAGGAAGCGGTTTCTCGTTGCAGGCATTACCGGTGTATAGGAAGACGACTTCCGGGTTCCTGGATTTAGCGATGTTGGCAGCTGCGAAGGCCGAGGTGGTGAGGACGTTGAAGCCCTTTGTGAACTCGTCAACAGAAAAGGCGTTCGCGAACGGGCCTTGCGGGTCGGAGATGTGCACCGAGGCTGTAGTGACCATGGCCTGTGTCAGCTAGTCTAGATGGACTTGAGTGGAGGGCGGAGCGGAAATGATGATGAGCTGAGCGCACCATTGTACACGACGACGCTGGGCGGGCCGCCGAATGTCTCTTGGACTTTATTGAATGCCGGCTCGACTGCAGTCGGGTCGCTCAGATCCACTTGAAGGTGGACATACCCTTTGCTATCCCCGGACTCGAGCGTTGGTCGCGCAGACCTAGAAGTAGTAGCGACCTTGTATCCCGCCCCAATGAATTTCTTGGCTGTGGACAAGCCGACGCCCGGCCCGCTGCCTAGGATGAGAAGGATCTTGGACATATTTTCGAATTTCTATGGCTGATTTCCTCGGTGACTGATAGCATAACATCATCCTACACCGCTCGTGACGTCCGTTATATATTATATATTGGGCGCTGCAGGTTGGGTGATGGACATTGCTTGATCAGCAGGTTGCTCGCCGCCCGCTACTTGCGCCCAAAGCATGATTGCTAAGCAGAAAACACCCGTGTGAGGATGACCAACCGGACCTCGGCGATCGTATGCCGTAACGGGTATTCGGCGCACGACGCTTCCGTGATTGCACGCTTTTCGCTCTCACAGCTTCCCGTGGGATGCATGTGGTCTATTGTGTATGGCCGCAGTTTGGCGTGAGAAGCTGCATACCGCTGCATAAGCTGCATACGGATGCATAAGCTGCGTGCTTTCCGGTGGAAACAACCAAACGTCTTTATGGGTCACCTTACATCACATACCACGTGACGTCACACTCTCACGGCGTGCATTTGACGATGCTGTGTAATACTGTGCTGTATGGGCACTCTATACTACGTGCTCTCAAATCATCCCGGACTTCAGTGGTAAGAGGGACATCATGCGGCCTGCCGTTTCGTCCCAATAGCTTGCAATTCGTAGACTTTTCGTGACGCTGTTTGACCATGCGTCAGAAATGAAGTGCCACCGACTACTCGAGACTCACATGTCTTTCGATTCGCTCGGCATTACATCGATAAATCGCCGGAGAGGGGACGACGAAGTGTAGAAGGACAAGACGAGCGTGCTCATATCGAGGATATGGTACAGCTCCGACAGGGTGTCCTCTGGTGCCTGCAGCATGCATGAAAACATCAGCTAGCCCCAGCATTAAGATGAACAAGACTCGGAACCAGCTTACCAGCAAAGTCTTCATTCCTCGAGCTACCCGGTCCAAGCCCGCCGCCAAGTACTTGGTTCCTCGGCTTACTACAGATACGTCTTGTAGTCTGAAAGCTACCATAGTGGAGAAGAAACTGTAGGTCACGAGGCACAGCTCCACGCAGAAGAGGTAGCGCAACACCTTCCTCGCCTTTCTACTGATCGGAATGCCCGACTCAGTCTGTCTAGTCGAAGAGCATATGGCGTGTGTGACTGCATCGACCGTCGTGAGGACCGAATCCATGTGAGTCCAGAAGTACTGCAGCTCATCCACGCTTTGCATAGTCGCAATGTACCTTCCAAGGCAGTGCGTTCTGTAAACCGTGGGAGGCATGACTGTATGGCAGAGATAAGCATGTGCGTCGACCGCCTGCATTCCGTCGTCCATATCGAGCAAGGGGTAGAGCTTGTCCAGTTGGATTTCGATGTCGTCGGCCACCATGCCTACTTCTAGCGCATTTGGCCAAATAAGGCTGAACAGGTCGCGGGAGCTGCAAACGGTCTACGATTAGCTTGCTACACGACTACCGGTCTGCATGGGAAGCTCGGCGAGACAGACTGACATGAGTGACGGGCGGCCTTGAATGATCGCCATATGCGCTTCTTGTAGCTACGCCACGCATCAGCCAAGCTGATCCTTTAAGGAGATTATGCTCATTACCCAAAGATCTCACCGCAAGATACAAAGTGCACTCTTTGAGAGCCTCCCAACCTCGGTCGTCCAAGTGGTCGGCCCCGTCGTCGGCTCTTGCCTGCAGCTTCAGAGCCGCCAGGGCCACGGCATACGCGCAAGCCGCTTGTGTCTGGTCGTCCTCTGCTCCTGGAGTTGGACACAGGATCCGCAGTTTGACCGCGGTCCGCAAGATCGTCGTCAGTTGTAAGAGCTCCCTTGCGCTGGTGTTGGTAGAGCATGTCTTTACGAGTTGGCCGAGATCGCGGTGGAACTGTGTAGAGAAGTGACGCAGACCGTTTTGCTGGATGGTCGCTTTGGGCGTCGGCGCGTCGAGCCAGCGGGAAAGTGCTACGTCATTCACCGCCAGCACTCTGCTTTGAGCAGATCTTAAGGAAGCACTAGGGAGTTGATCCTATATCCAGTGTATATCAGCGCGGCGTCCTTCGTCTCTAAGTAATGACCACAGATTCGGGCAGGGAGGTGGACTTGCACCTACCTCGCAGCTGGTAAACTTCAGACCGGAGATGAGGTGTATGACCGTCGACAGCTGCCCAGGACTCGTCAGCCAGATATCACCGCCATTGCAGGGGGACAGTGATGACGACAGCGTACCTCATAGAGATTGATTGCACTAGAACCGCTCCCATCACCGAGCACGGGACTTTCGATAAGGACAGGAAGGACATTAAGATCGACGGCTATGAGATGGGCTCGGCCCCGTCGCGCCAACTGCGCTCGAGCGCTCTGCGCCCACACTGCATGAGACAAGGATGTCGAGGAGCCCACAGGACTGGGCTTGTAGGATCTGAGGTCGACGAGCTGCTGTGCATGCGCGGTCGAGGTCGAGGGAGCGGACAGGCTGGGTTTCCTCTTTCTACGTGGTGGGAGCGGGCAGACGCCTTTGTCCGCGAGTCGGCAGCGGGCGCACAGTTCTCCGTTCTCGTCCCACTGACATTTCGCTGAGTAGCACTACAAGCCTCAGCAGTTGTCTCGTTGGATTTGTCCGAGTGCGCAGGAGAAACGTGGGTTGCGGAGCAGGACTCACCTCGCGCTCTGACACATGATGCGCACGGCGGTTTGCTGGTGAAAAGAGTGATGCTTCTCAGCACCAACACTTGCACCGAGCTGACGTCTGATCTAAAAGAAGGGGACATACGATAACTTCCTTGGACCAGAGCAGGACACTCCGTCCTTCCCGCATTTGCGGCATGTTATGCTGCTGTGCTGAGCGTCATCATCACCCGGCCACTCGCAGCGAAGTCGGCGTGCTCGGCATTGAACACAGGGTACACAGCGAGTCGTGCGGGAAGACGACGATGACGACGCGTTATCCGACTGAGGATTAAGCATGAGTTCGGCAAGTAGGAATGACGGTGCTTAACGAGTTCATGAAAAATAAGGAGATAACTTCTGATGACATTGACAAGTATTATGAACGATTACATGTGACTTGTAACATGTAAACATGGTGCATACATAATGAGGCTAACGTAATTGCTTATCTAATCCAGCTGTGCGCAGCTCTTGTGGCATTTCCACTCCCACTCCTTTAAGCTTCGGCCGCATCCCAGAGGATCTCCTTACCACACCACTTGTCCACCACTGGATCGACAAACATCACGGCTGGGTCAGCACTTGCATAGCATATTCGAGCGCTCAGGCTCGGATAGTTGAACCGGGACCGAACGAACCTTGTCCAGGACCAGTATCGGCAGTCGTTACTCCCGCCCAAAACTTGCCGCTGACCCCGTCGATGTCCTCAAATGCCAGTCGCAATGGGACTCGAATGCCTTCCGCTGCTCGCATCTCGATCAGTCAAGCTCGTAGTACGACAGAAGAGGGAAGTCGTAAATCTTACATGGCTTCTTGCCTTTCAGACTTTTCATCAGCTCCGCATTCCCTGGGGTGGCCACGCTACAGCACGCGAAAGAGTATGGACCTGTCAGCCCAACGTCGATAATGGACAGTA
The DNA here is from genome assembly GCA_026538355.1 of Cryptococcus sp. GC_Crypt_5. NCBI lineage: Eukaryota > Fungi > Basidiomycota > Tremellomycetes > Tremellales > Cryptococcaceae > Cryptococcus > Cryptococcus sp. GC_Crypt_5. The sequence goes on from JALPBZ010000024.1 coordinate 67,177, forward strand.
ATGCAGCAGCGAGGATAGGTTGGAGATACGTACACTCCTGGACAGCCGGCATTGACGATCCACTGGGGATGCTCTCGCGCCAGTGCTCCGACGAGCAGGTTGACGAAGGCTTTACTGGCAACGTAAGCTGGCTGGAAGCCCGACCTTGCCCAGCCGTCGGAAGGCTCTGGGGCCGGTTGCCCACTCGCCTCCTACCGACATCACGCCGAGTCAGTCACTTTCGCTCTTGCGTCATGGAATAGTCGAGTAAGATGCCTCGACGTACAACGTATTCCTCGACGAGTTGATTGAGCTGCTCTACCGTAAGGTCCCTAGCGAACACGCGCTCGTGTAGTTTGGGGTTATCGAACAGACACATTGCCGAAGCTTCGGAGCTGACGACGACAACCCTTGCGTTAGGCTGGAAGAGAGGCGTGCAGGCTTTGATGGTCTTTGCGCGAAAAGCTTTGGTCAGCGCGCCCTGTACGGGGCTCTGGGGCTCATGCTTTGTACTCACCGCAAGCACGCCGTAATAGTCTATCAGATTTAGCCAACGTCAGTATCCGTCTACGACATGCTGGAGGGAAGACCGTTCACGCACTGATATCCATAGTCTTCCTGACTGTCTCGTGACGAAAGTTCTCGTCGTCCACCATGACAGCAGCGTTGTTGATGAGCACGTCCACACGACCGTAATCGCCTTTAATCTGCGCAACGAGCTTGTCCAGTTGAGCCTCCGAAGTGATCTCTAGAGCAGGGTAGAACACCTTGGAGTCTGCATTTGCAGGGGTGAGGCCGAGGTCGGCGCCTGCGCGGTTCGCGGCGTATAGCACGATCGGTTCGGGGGATGCGACGATGGCTTCGGCAAATGCTTTGCCCAGCTATCGGTGGTGAGAAGATGCAGTGTTCAGCGGTCCAGACTCTAACGATTTGGTAAAATATCAAGCGCAGACGACGCACCCCTCGGTTAGAGCCGGTGAGGACGACCACTTTGCTTGACATGATCGTTCTGAGACAGCTTGATTGTGTGGGAGAATCTGGAGAGTTGAGCCTATGGACGTTCTCTCATATCTTCCGGCATAACGTCAGATACTTTATAGCAGTTCACATTGACGTAACGTGCAAGCCGTTCTCACCGATTGGTAACGATCCTAATCGCGGAACGGGAATTCGCCACAATCCAGTCGGGCAAAGTCTGGTTCTGGATCTGGATGAAATGACTAATTAATTCTCCGAAACGGGGATTCGCCGAATTCGCTGTTCAGCAAGCATGACAATTATCGAGCATTCGACTGCTCGAGGGACTGCTTATCCATCGCTATCAGTATTGTCTCACTCGTTCGGTCGATCTGAGCGAGGCGCGGCGAATCCCTGTGAATCGCGCTGATGAAGTAGCAATGCACTGACGCAATCACGATGCCATGTCAGCAAGGGCAGTCATGCAGCCAAGGACACCACAACCCGCGCACGCAGCCAACACCACCAATTGAACTACAACCCCATGCATGCACCTATATCAACCACACTAGAATCCTCTACCCCTAATCACCAAAGACGACAGCTCCCCTCGGCTCCCGAATCACCCAATTAAGGGATCTGACAGAACTTGGGTATAAGCGTGCGAATGCTCCTGTTTTGCCGCCTGTCCATGATAACGAGAGAGTAGTATTGATCCAGCGAAAGTCGAGAAGAGATTGCTATGCATGACTCTGCCAAGCGACTGAACGCTTAGAAGAGACGCTGAGGCTTGCCCATGGTGCTCTTGATGGTGAGCGACTGGATGTTCTGCCACTGCTTCTTCAAGAGGGAGATGAGGAAGTTGATGGACAACATGGCGTTCTGGACGATCTGGTCCTCCTCCATGTTGACGTGGCCGATGGCGACACCGAGACACAGCACCTTCTTAAGTTGGAACTTGATGGTGGAGCGGACCTCGGTGATCTTGCGGGCAAGGTCCTCGGAGTGGGAGACGGGAGTAGGGAACTTGCCCGCCTTGGAGAGACCGGGACCGAGCAGACTGTACGGACGGTTGGAGTTAGCAGTGTTCTTTGGATGGATGTCGCATTTACTCACCGAGGGATCTGCTTGATAAGGGCCTCAGAGGCAAGGAAAGCGTCGTACTTCTGGGCGAGCTTCTTGACGAGCTTCTTGTTCTTGTTGAGCTTCTTCAAGTCCTCGACGGTCATGAAGGGGAGCTCCTCGTCGAGCTGCTTTGCGCGGTCAACGTCGGCGGCGTCGGCCAAGATGCAGAGAGACATCCTGGGGCGAGGGACGTGAGGGAGCTTGACGGTACCCGACTGCAAAAACGGTGGCATTAGACATAGCTACATGACAAGAATTGCCTTTCGACTAAACTCACGAAACGCTTGTCCCTCTGGGGGTCGTAGTTCTTGAGACCGATCTGGAGCTCGATGGTCTCGACGAAGTTCCTCTTCTTGCCACCGGCCTCCTTGTAGTGTTCAAGGGAAGACTGGGCAAGAAGGGTCTTGACTGACCCACGCACGCTTGATGCCTGGAGCTTGGACATTTTGAGATGTTTTGTTGAGCAGGCCGGAGAGGGGGTCTTGAAGGATGAAGAGAAGGGAGAGCGAGCAGTAATAAAGATTTTTGACAGTGCATGCGGTGGTGGACCAGGTGCAAAGCTTTGTTTCGCTTTTGGCGGCGTTCGGCGTTTTCACTTTTCGGCATTTTGGCTGCATGTGGCAGATTACCGCCTAGAGATCACTCGTGCATCGTGAGATTTCGGTTTGTCTGCAACATCTAGGTCAGTGCATCACAGTGCATAAGCTGAAGCACACCATTGCATAACGACTATATTGCATATACGAAATCTCGAACGACCTCTATCACACAACACCCTCCACGCACACCCCTCGCCATGTCGCTCCGCTCGCTCTCGCTACTATCTCGACGAACTACACCGGCGATCATACCGATAGCTCAGACTCGAGCAGGTAACAACAAGCCTAAATCACTGCAGAAGACCAAGAGGAGTTTCAAGCCTAATATCACGCGAGTGGACTGGCCGGTCAACCTCTTAGCTGGACCCAGTACGGAGCCTCTTTTGGCTGCTGGGCAAGAAGGAGGTGCGGCTTTGCCGAGGTTGCGCGGGGTCAAGATGCAGATGCGCAGAGTACGGGACGTTGAGAAGGCCGGTGGGATCGAGGGGTTGCTGGTATGTCCCTATGTCCCTCTCTCCCTATATCCCATGTCCATTTGAGCTAGCGCTCGTCGCTCCGACGAATTGAAGCTGATAGTCACACGTGATCAGCTCTCAAGACGGGCGAAAGACCTGACGCCGTTCGGACGGACGCTGCGCACACGAGTATTCGACGAATTGCACAGGATCAAAGACGCTCTCAATGCCGCCAAGCTCGAGCGGAGTGAGAGATTGGGAGTGGAGGATGTCGGCGGCGGCGCGCCTGGGGCTGCTGTGGAGGGGAGAATACCGATCGACGATCTCGGGCGATTGGTGGAAAGCAGATAGGATGGCGATATGCAGTGTATATTTACTCGTGCCCTCGAAGCTGATGCGTCCCATCCCATCCAAACGCGCTGTAGAGTCTTGTCCTGCAGCCGTAACATCATGTTAAGAGGGGCACGGCATTGGTCCAAATGGTCGATACGTTATTCATACGGAAACACACCGCTAGGAACACCCAAATCCCACATATCGGGCACAACACCACAACAGCAAGAACAAGCTTCGACTACCATACAACCCATATACTAATTACAAACACCCAGAGCAGCACCTTCCCGCGCAGCAGGACGGCCACGACGTGATTCGCACCACTGGTAACCACCACTGACGCAACGGCGCCGGTCGATGAGCTGGAGGATTGGGTAGTGGTACCCGCGGAAGCGGTATTACCGTTACTGATGCTATTGCTAGTGCTGCCAGCTGACGCGGTACCTGTCGCTCCGCTCGCTGTGATGGCGGTAGTGGTGTTCGAGCTATTCGAAGCTGAGCTCGAAGAGAGCAAGACCGTATCGATGATCTACCCAAGCGAAAACGCAATACTATCAGTGACTTGCGCTGTAGCACACGACGAGCACCGAGCTACTCACGTGCATTACGCCATTCTGGATCGTTATATCACTTTGCAAGATGCCCGCTTCGACAGATCCATCAGAAAGCGCGACGAAGGAGCCCGTATCGTTTTGAGTGATAATGATGTAATCACCGGAGGTGACGGGTAACGTGAATGTCCCAGAGCCAGAGCCAGAGGAAGAGGAGGAGGTCCATTGTGGTGAGTAAAGGGTATAGTTTGTCGTGTACTGCGTCGAGGTGGAGAAGGAATGGAGGTTTGTGGCGTCAGCGCGTTATCGATACTGATACATCACTGTATTGATACACAAGAGCAGTATTGGGAGTACAGCAGAACAATCAAGGGTGAATGAGCATGATATACTACTGTACTCACGAGATTGCCCATGACCGCCGTCGCACTATTTGAATCACTTAGCAGGCTTTTGATATCGTCCGTAAATGCATAATCGGCAGGGGCAAACACCGTCAACCCCCCACTCGAGACCTGCTGCAGACTATCCATCTGGCTGATCACGTCCAGCGCGGCGGAGAAGTTGGTTAGGCCGTATTCTGTTAGTGCCGTACTGAGATTTGGAGGCAAGGCGAGCACCTGTGCACAGACGTAACGTTAGAAGCCTGGCGCTACTCCTGTTGTGCTACTGTGCTTGCGTAGGATGGTTTCAGACTCACCTTGTCGATGGGCAGAATGACGATGTTGTCCAGCAAGTCATTATTGTTGTCCACTTTGCTGCTCCAGGTCGTAGCGTTCGCCCATTCCTTCTGGACCAAAATGGTGTTTCCTGTACTCTGGGAGAGTAGGACCGCTTGCATTGCGCTGCTGCTACTATCAGCAGCAGAGCCAGAAGCAGATGCGCCAGTACTGGAGATACTGAGTAACGTCGACCCGACACTATTGCCGCCCGAAGTCAGATTACCATATTCCCACTCCCCTTGGATGGCATGTAAGGCAAAGAGCTGGAGTAGGGTGGCGTTAGAGACGCCTTCGAAAGGCGGGTAGAGGCCTGCGTCGTGCCATGCCGAGTCGGTGGGTAGGTATAGTGTGTAGCCGGTCGTACCATTCGAACTAGTCGATGCAGTCGATGTGGTTGTAGAGGAACTGGCAGAAGAGGAGGAGGAAGAATAGAGCTGATCGAGTATCTCATAGCCCCCATCGAACTGCGACAACGCCACGACCAACTCCTCCGAAACACTCAGGCCATTCCAATACAACGTATCGATGAGCGCGATCAGCCAGTCGGCCAGATTGGTGTCGTCGCACGTCAGATCGTCATCTTGCGCTTTGACACCGATTCCTATCTTGCCCGCGTACAGACAGAGGAGGAGGAAGGCTGACCACAGCATCTTTCCGTTGGACTGCGTGGTCAGAAAGCTGGGTAGATGCGGCCACTCAGTCGGAGGTGGACAGGTAACGTATAGTGAACGAGTGTGATCAGCTTGCTTGTGGCGAGATGTTCTCTCTGATATGATATTGTACGAATTCTAATCGACATCACACTTCCGTCTGGGTACGTTTCTCGATAACGACCCAGCATCCCCGCCTCCTCGGTCCACTGTAGCCACATCGACAGCTCATATCTATACTCACACACGTCGAGTATCGCGCATAAAAGAGCGTGACTCATCGACGTCGCAGCATTAACAGCTGTACAAAGGACATCTTCCTTTGACGAGCGATGCCACCGCGGCGTACGATTTCATAAATCATCCCGACTGAAGCCAGCAAGAGATACGTGCGGCGGATCATATGATCCATCGGGCCAGCCTGTCTAGCTATGCAACAACATGATCCGCAACTGTGATTGTACAATATCCACAACATGACTATGACAACCAATTGTACAACACTTAATACTTGACCGAAAATGCCCAAAAAGCCCAAAACCCTTTCCTCGATCGCTCCCCGACCCGTCTCATCCGCCATCCTCATCCTCCCTGCCAGTCTCACTGTCGGGACTGCTCTCTTTCTCAGCAAGAGCCGCAATCATACCCCAACCTGCATTCCCGCTCGACCTCCTACGGCACCCTTGTCCAACGCCAGCTCCGGCCATTGAGCCCATCACAAGCTTCTCATTCGGTGCTGGCGCTCCATCCATATCTCGCAGTTCGATCCCTTTCTTTGCTAAGGTACTGGCCCAGTTCCTCATATCCCCATTTGCACCAGCGTACATTGCTGCTCGACCTAATTCCGCTTTGACCCATTTGAAGCTATCCACATTCACCCGTTTCAACCCTTCTGGCGGGTTTGAAGAGAGCAGCGCCAATAGCCGATGCAAGCTCGAGAAGTTCCGCTGAAATGTTGCGTTCGAGGATGAGGGAATGTCAGAGCCCTTCGATATAGTCAGTGACTTCAAGCGATGTGACGAATTTCGCGCGAGCGAATCGAGTATCTCTTCCAGCTGGTCAAAGTTGTCAGGAAGGAGATAGGCCAAATGCGTCAACTTCGGATGGAGATTCAACGTTTGGTCGGCCGGAATATTGCAAGTCGCCCGTCCCGGCCAGCGAGCAGGGAGGTAGGCAAGCGAGACAATCTTGTTGCCATGGGCTTCTTGCAGGGCAAAAGTTTGGTCCCCCGTTTCTAAATGATACGAGGTGAAGAGGAGTCGACGGAGCGCTGGTAGATAAGCTGTGATGAGGGCGTCTATCAGTCGGCCCGACTTGATATTCTCGAGTTTGACCGTATGTAAGTGCGGCAGGCGTAGTGGTAGTGAGGGCAACACACTAGCGACGGGTCGGTAAGAAGTCGTAGGGCCATAGACAGCAAGCACCTCTAGCTTGGGCAATCTCCTTAGCAGCTCCACCAGCCCATCTCGTCCCGAATCGTCCAACTCGCTATCGACCTGTACGCCTTCGAGACATTTGAGCTGCGGGGCAAATGCCGCCCAGCCGATTTCTTCCAAAGGGAATGGTAAGTCATCCGGAGGTAGCTTGAGATGCGTTACGTTCGGCAGTAGAGGGAAGATACTCAAGCACGCTCTTCGGACGGAGATGGGGTGGATTATGTCGGAGGAAGGCAGAATGGATAGGTCCAGAGTCGTGATGTACCTGCCCGGCAGAGAGAACGTGTGCAGGTTGATATCAGACCACTTGGAGTCGCCTGATATGATGGACGCAGCTAGAGAAGGGAGATTGTGCGTTATGTGCGGTTCGGCGTAGAGGTATTTCAGGACGATGGGCTGTGCAAAAGCGTCGAGCATCAATATTGACATTCTTCCTTGCGATGTTCGACGGAAAGTACTAGACTCACCTTCCAAGCTTTACAAACCAGCAGCAAAGTCTTCGCAGTGCGCATCACCTCGTTCCTCTCCTTCCTCCTAGCTAATTGGACAGACTTGGCTTTCCCTCCAGCCATACAATCCCACGAAGCGTCCGGTTCGTATACCGACGACGTGGTCCCATCTTGCTCCTGAGCGGCTGAACGTATTGGCGCAGGATAAGAAGGGGAGAGTGATAATCTGAAATGGATGATGCGGCGTACCACCTCGAATGGAAGGCTGGGCAGTGGACCTGGAGATGCTCTGAAGGGAGGCGAGGAAGGCGACGGTCGGGATGGCGGCGTGAGCATGGTGTCTGATCAGCCTGATCAGCCTGAAAGAACAGTGAGAATGGTCAAGCGAATGATGTGGTCGATGGGAGCAGTGCGAGCTGCATCATGGCTGAGAATGTCGACCTGGCGGCATTGCAGAGGACAAAGGATGTGTCTGAAGTGGACGAGCGACCGTGTATGAGTCGATTAACAACGAGAATTCAACAACATTGCAACATTACATGATAACCTGACGTAGCCGAGCTATCGTGGTCGCACCGATATCCGATACACCCGATCAGCGCGTGTAAATGGGGGTGATAGATAGATTTTGCCTATAGCTTAGAGACCTTCCACGCTGCTCTGTATACGAGTGGCAGAGCGACTATATGCATGTGAGTAGATCTGCGTGAATCTGCTTGGAGCAAGCTGTTATGCATGCTACCAACAAGTGCAACGTGTGCAAGAATCAGTAATGCAAGAATTGAGCCAATGAGATATGGTAATAAAGTCAGCGCCACGAAATGAGAGATCGGGAAAGTTGCCACCGCGTTGTTACCGGCCACTGTGACTCTAATTATGTTTAGTCAGATTGTCATTAGCATCATTCACTCTCCTCAACAACGACAACATTGCTACAGACGCAAACGCTTAGATCTCTTACTCGGCTAGTCCTGTTGTGCCGCCCTCCCTTCGCGCCTCCTTTCCCAGCGAAACTGTATACACCTTATCTCGCATCTCAGCACGATGTCCGCTCTCCGCTCGGCATTCGCCTCTTCCTCTCGACTAACACTACATCATCTCCCCTCGCCCACGCCTTCCTTGCCCCGATTCACGGCCATCTGTTTCGCTCGCACGGGCTCGTTCCTCGCGACACGTACCCCTGAACCCGCTTCAGCAGGCTTCGAAGGTGTTTCCCCAGCTTATACCGGTCCCGTCAAGACTGCTCCTGAGCCATCGGTAGCTGCTTCTGCGTTGTCAAGTATTGGATTAGGGAAGAAGGTCGATCTGCACGCTGCGCCTCAACCGCCTGCCCCCGCTGCTGCCGCTGCGAAGTCTGCGGCGGCACCCAAGAGGAAGAGCGCAATAAAAGCGAAGAAGAATGCTATCACCATAGTAAGTTCTGCCCCCCCACCGTCATCGAATGCAATGCGCTGACCAACATACAATGCAAATAGACACCAGCAGCGATATCACATCTGCAAAACCTGTTATCGTCGCCGACCGAACCACGATTATTGCGAATCGGAGTGAAGTCGCGCGGGTGCGCAGGGATGGCCTATCACCTCGAATACGTTTCGCCCCCAGGAGGCAAATTCGACGAAGTCGTAGAGCAAGACGGAGTTCGGGTCTTGATTGATTCTAAAGCGCTGTTCAGTATTATCGGCAGTAAGATGGACTGGAGAGATACGAGGCTCAGCGCGGGCTTCGTCTTTGACAATCCCAATGTCGAAGATACCTGTGGTTGTGGAGAGAGCTGTGAGTCCACCCCTCCTTTACTGGAGATTAGAGGCAGCATGCTGATGACGGTTCTCGCTTGCAGTCAACATCCGCGTGTAGTCGCTTAGCAGCGGTATACCGGGCCCGACAGACGTATAGTTTGACAGTGTTCGATCACATCCTGTCTCACGTGTACATATAGAGCATACATGCGGATATACCTCATCATGCATCCTGTAGCATTGCGAAGGCAGGACGTTCATCCACGTTTTACTCACAAGCAAGGGTACATGTGACATTTGATGATGCCCGCAAGGCTTCTGTCTAACCATACAACCATATTACACTCCCCAATGCCTCTGTTTTTATATGGCTCACTGCCCCTGCGTCCCCTGCGATCTCTTCATCTTCTCGGGAACAGGCAACACCTCCCCACTCTCGGACAGCACGCCAACGGGATTCATCTGTCCGATAATAGCTTGGTTGGCGGGGTTATTGCGCATGAGATTGCGCACGCAGAACAACGCGTGTTCGCGCAGATCTGCACGACGAGCGTCAGCTCTGCCCAACGATAGCTGCCTTCCACTGCCGGAGGTAGTGATGATAGAAAGACGCTCACAGGGATTCCGCTCGTCAAGCTCCGTCATACTCAGTATCAAATGCACGCCGCCCGCCTCCCTCACTTGATCGCCGACTGCCGTGTCCTCGAATGAGAGTACGCCTAGGAGCTTGATGAGGTCTCTCTTGAGATTGGCAAAAGGTTGGAGTTCGTCTGATTGAGTTGATGATGATATGGATCCTGGGGCTGGTTTGACTTTCGGGAAGAAATCGTTCAGTGCGGCAAGTAGTTCTGTAGCGTGAACATGTAGCGTCAGCTATAGTCGCTCACCGGTCTACCGGAGCAGAATAAGGCGGAGGCCATCCTACTTCACTCGACTCATGAGCGAAGATAGACTCACGGACTGTAGGCTTGACGACCCCACTCCCCTCTTCATCCTTCTTGAGAACACCAACCATCGCCTCATCGCCATCATCAGCATCATCTCGTCCCGTATCCCGCCTCTCCTGAACTCGTAGACCGATAGAGCTTAACCCCTCAGAGAGAAGTACCAGCCCCTCGAAGACTTTCGGTAAGCGCGGATCATCTTTCGTTTGCCTCATGGATGAGAGAGCATAGAGCGAGAGCGTGTGGAAGAGGGGTATCAAGAACGTGTTCGGGCTTCGGGGTTGCTCCGAGGTGGTATTGCTATCGGAATCAGAGGGTGAGAGAGGTGAAGGAGGGGATGCGAGGTGCGAGTCTAGGACCTTCAGCAGAGTCGTCTGGGATGGCGTGAGGGGTTCCGACGGGTCTGAGAGGAGGGAGAACAGATCGGGGTGCAGAGAGCGGTCGATCATCGCGTTGAATATGTTGCAGCTGGATATAGTATCAGCACGCACAGCAGAGACGAGGCTGTGGCTTCATGAAATAGAGTACTTACCCAAGCTCGAAACGGCCGTCTGCCAGCTCGACCCAGTCATCCATCCTCCCAAGGATTTTGGCGCACCACCGTATACCTGGCGGGCCGAGCAGGAGTCGTCTGGATGTGGTCGGCCGCGTTAGCCGTGTACTGCATCGCTCCGCTCGGATGAGGAGGAGATCACTTACAGCCTGTCCGAGCTGCCTCGGACGAGGTTGTTGAGGAGATGTAATGTCGCGGTGTTCGTCTTGGCATCTCGAGAATCGAGTAGCCGACTAAGTCATATATTAGTCAACGGCGATTGAGACTGTTTGTAGTATATGATAGCCTCAGAGTGGGCACTCACATGATGACATCCTCGTCTCGCCCTCCAGAGAGGTACAGTCGCAGATACTCATCTGCTAGTCTGTCCGCACCGGGTCGACTGGATGAAGGGGACACGATATTCGAGAGGCATTGCGTGATGACCGCATGAAGAGCGAAGACTAATCATATGTCATCAGTCAATCACACACGCCATCCTGTTCTTGAGCATCAACGTACAGCGTGAATCCTCTATCCGCGTGAAGGTGGTGATATTGAAGATCAATTGTCTAATCGACTTTTCATGTTGCCTGCTCCCAAATCAGTATGAGTTATCGCATCGAGGGAGGGACAGAACTCACGCAGCATGCTCTTGAAACGTCTGAAGACCAGCTGCCAAGTTACGCTCGAACTTCGACAAAGCTAGCACCAAAGAGAGTCGCGAGTCTTCTGAAGCTGTTGATGATTTGTCGCTCGTGGTGAAGTCGGATGAAGAGCTGGGGTCGAATGAGGATGCGAGAGTCGCCCAGAAGGGGGAGAGGAGTTGAAAGAATGTCTGTGGAGATTCGCCTGCTTCGTCGAACATTGTTGATCTATATTGATCCGTGCCGCTCACAATCAGCATTCTACGTGCTGCTTCTTGTGATCATACATGGAGATCAATGGATTGTGATAAGGGCATACCTTTGGTCCATATTCCGAGCGAGGTCGCGCGCGACCCCCTCCAACTGAGCAGCGAGAGCCAAACACCGCTCGTCGGAGTCGAGCACAGACTCTAGTCCAAAGCCCAGGCGATCTATGAGTGGTCGAATGTCCATGATGAGAAGGTGTAGCAATGATCTATAGCTTCAAGAGTCTCTCGAAAGAGAATGTTGGATGATCAACATCAACTTTTTTCCATTCTGAACTGGACGACAGATGTGGAGGCACATCAATCAATGCCTCCTATGAGAATTTTGGTCGTAGATGCCATCTCACCCGACGTTGGGGGTATAGCGCACGCAAGCAAGCACGGCTCTTTTCGCGATAGGATGAACACGAGCAATCATGTCGGACCAGATGTGATATACCAACATGCTGCAAAAGAGAATTGGAGTATGGTATCTAATGCATGTTATACAAACGGTTCTTGAAAGAACGCTATTGAGCCGTGCTACGGCTCATATTGACTATCGCTGCGACGCCTTAGAGCATCCCGTCGATCAGGCTATCGCCGGTACTCCTTTCTCCTTCTGACACGCTTCTTCGTCGACTCGCCATAATGAGCTCACTGAAACTTGGAGCCGGACTCTATCTCGTCGAATTCGATGGATGGGTTTAGTGGTCTGTTCAGGTCCTTCCTGTAGGATACAAAATGGATCAGCTGTCTCCCAAGGCAGAAGTCTGCACAGACACGAATGGCAAGGCAGATGTCGGCGCGAGTGTGTGAGAGAGACGTGTGCTTGTGGTATGGTCATGATTGATGACACGACTTACAGCTTCTCCGCCCGTTTCAGGACTGTCCACTTGATGATTCCTGGATCCCGACGTAATGTCTCGTCCAGACGCTTGAGGATTATGGGCGAAGTGTCGAAGAGCATCGTGAAGTGGCTAGGGCGATGAAGAGAATCAGCTACAACTTCTACTGCCTTGGTCTTGGTATACTGTGACAAGACTCACTCTCCCCTGGAATGGTATTGTCGCATCCTCCGTATTCTCTGCGGCAAAGTCATGTTGATCCCCAAACTCTTCAGATCCCGCACAGCTCCGCCTGCTGAGTGGACCTGATTTGACAGCGAGTTGACCAATGATCGAAGGTTGACCTGTGATTTGTCGCGCAAGTGCAAGAATTAGCTATGGAATTGCAGAACGTCACGGGGCACTGACGGAGGATTGCGGGTTGTGCACCGCGATGCAGAAAAGCTCGTACAGCGGCATGTAAGATGATGTTGGTAGTATAGCGATCAATCGAGTAGTCGGGCCGAATGATATGTCTTGCTGATGCGGAGTGATGTACGAACAGGCAAGTAGTAATGAATGATGGAAAAGAGCAAGAGGTCGAAATCAGAGCGAAAATGGAAAATGATGTCTGCGGCAGCATCAACACCAAAAGTGAGAGTCAATGTGAAAGTGGCGGTTTGAACGATATCTCAGCAGGTGAATCGAGTTGAATGCAAGTCGAGTCTGTATCGCCATTCAGTCCAAGCAGATTTCGCCGACTCGAATCAAGCTACCTTACTCGATCTTACCCCCTTATCTATCAACATGAACTCCTCTCACTCGCAAATTACACCACACACTATCACAGATTAGCTATGGGATTCATCTATTCGAGGGCGAGCATCATTACTGTTGCTCATGTCGATCTCGAGAAGACTACAGCCCTTGACACGCGGGATTTGTACCGAGTCAAGCCTATCGATATCCACGCTGAAGCGGAAACTCGGGAAGGTCCTTATGAGCTGTACAATGGTTATACAGGCGGTTTGCGCGGAGGACTGATCGACTTCGCCCAAGTCCAGAAGGATCCCGCCAATGCGTGAATACATTTTCTTCAAGTGTACAGTCTGCTCTAGTAACTGACAGGCAGCTTGCTCTAGACCTGCCGATGTAAAGGCATATCTGTCCTTGATTGGACGGGCTTCATCCAACAGACCTGCACCTCTGTCAGACCCCGTCATCTTGCATGACGTCGTCCTGGGCGCAGCCTACCTGGAAAAGGAAGCTGCCGAGGATGGAGGGTGTGTGTCATCGACTTTGGTACGAAAACACGTTCAGTGAGGCTAACCAGGGTGCTCTGTCCTTGTCATCGGCCCAGCATCTTCGTACGGGACATGTTTCAAGATTCGCCTGCGCGGTCCAACTTCCCCTGCGACATTGAAACTGCCCTTCTGCCCGCTTGGACGGAGTTAATCCGAGATCCGAGTCTGAAGCGTCGGATCCAGATCAGGACGCCGGGCGAAGGGGGGCGGGAAGCGTCTTTTTATCTTATGGATTTCAGTCACAAGTTGAGGATGGCTAATTCGGACATCGATATCGTCAAGGTGGGTTGACCGATCCGGCGTCTAGCGTCCGCCTGATTGCTGATGCCATCGATATCAACGTCTATGATCTCGTTCCCGTCGGCTGCAGACCAATATACGCGCACCATTCTACGACTTCTTCAAGCCGCTAGACCTTCCCACTTTGATGAAGATAATTACGTTCCTGTATTATTCTTTCCACCATCCTGCAGCTTACCTGCTCGGGCGCGAGTTTTCCTTCCCCCAGAACGACGAGGTGGTCACGAAGATTGATGACGCATTTGTGGAGGAAATCATCGAACACCTCTGTAATGGTGTGGTGGAAGAGGGGGTGGTATGGGAGGACAAGTGGCCTCCCGAGGTGGATTGGGATAATTGGTAAGCGCCAGAAGAGGGGAAGAGACCGGACATCAAAGCTTCATCTGGGTACTAATACCTCAAGCAAATGCGTTAGCAAGCGTGCGACATTTGTCGCAGCAGAGACGCTGTTTATAGATGTAGTATACTCCGCTACTATCCACCATCATCTTCTTGTAGTTGTAAGATCTTGTATTGCGTACACATGGTTATCATATGCTTGAGAGATCTCGTATCGCGTATATGATGTACTCATACGAACTGTGATAACACGCATTTGTTCCTGCGCAGTCATTCGTACTCCCTGACAGAAGCCGCTGATCGCTCGCATACAAGGTGTGGCAGTGTCATTGTGACTCTACTGTATACTAAGGCCTAAGAATACCTCCGAGTACTTCAGCCAAGCGGACAGCCAAGCACCCGATCTTCAGCTGGGTTACCTGTTCCTCCCTTGAGCTGGACCGGCTCACGGCATTGCGATCGAGCATCATCAACGCCCTCATATCTGCCTCCTCTGCCTCGCCAGCCAGCTCGTGGGCATAGGTCTAGGTTGACTCCGCTTCGTGATTGTGGTCCTGAGATGCTCCGTCACTGTCCTAGAGCCAAGATCATGCCATGCGGAAAGCATAAGTTGCTGTTCGAGCTTGTACCTGTTCTCCAAAGCAGCGGTCGCTTGCTGATGATATGATCAAGTGTCAACTTCCTTCCGCATTCGTGACCAGCGACTCCACGGCTGGCCGGGAAACAAGCCGAGCTCGCTGAAAGGAGGAATTCCATGCTCACTCTTGTGGTAGAGATCTCTTCTTTCAGTCTGGCGATTTGCGCTTCATAACTCCGCTGAGCTTCTTCCGGCTTGCTCGAATCCTGCAAGGCAAGTCCACGAGATAATCAGCGTCATACCTCACGGGCATTTCCGAATTGGAAGAGATGAGACTGACCGGTCCGGACTTGACTACGTCCGCACGGACTACGGCGCCGTGATTCCTGTTGGACTGAAAAGGAGTACATGAAGTCAGCCATACTGTCCGTTCGA
The DNA here is from genome assembly GCA_026538355.1 of Cryptococcus sp. GC_Crypt_5. Classification (NCBI taxonomy): domain Eukaryota; kingdom Fungi; phylum Basidiomycota; class Tremellomycetes; order Tremellales; family Cryptococcaceae; genus Cryptococcus; species Cryptococcus sp. GC_Crypt_5. The sequence continues at coordinate 82,325 of JALPBZ010000024.1, forward strand.
AAACGTATAGAGTAACTCACGTCTTTCGATCTGTCTAGCTTTTGACCAGGTCCATCTCCGGCGGCTTCCAGCGCGCATCTCTGTGCTAGTAGGGCATCGCGCTCTTCAAGTACTTTGTCCAGTCGCTCCCGAAGCGATGACACAGCTTGAGCTCTACGCAAAACCCCAAAATGTAAGTACAACCTCCCATCACCTCGTCGTCTCAGCGCTCACGAGTCATCTGCTTTATCTGGCCGAGCCTGTTCCCGCGTTGCTCGAAGCTTGAGATTGTTTCGATGTGCCTCAAGGTAATCCGCTTGATATCGATCTCGAGCCTGGTAGGCGTCCGCTAGTATCATCTGCAGCGCAGCGACACGCTCATGTCCTTCGCTAGAGGCTGATACAGTCTCGGCTAGCTCTCGTTGTAAAGCTCTGATGCGCAGTCTCAAGCTGCCAAGGTCACAACATCAGCGTTGCATTGCAAATTGTGTAGCAAGTGATTGGCGTACTCGGTCTTCGTCTCCCTTTCTCCTGCGTCATCGTCGTCTAGCTCGTCGTTGAGAGACGTATCCGGGTCAAGTCCTGACGCTTGTGATGATTGTCGTTTCATTCCCGGTGCGCCGAGCTCAAATTCCCTCAGCCGTTCACGTTGTAGTTCAAGCTCGTTCTGATCCCGCTCATACTCCCTTTCTAAATTGCTGAATTGAGTCTGTGAGACCTCGAGCTGATGAACAAGTTCGGTGATCTGCAAGTGCTTGGTCAGTTATACTGCTGCACGCCAAACGGAAGATACTCACTTCGATGGCCTGATCATTTGCACGTTTCTCCAATGTGTCAATTTGGGCTTTGTAGCTATCGACAAGGACTTTCGGGGTTCCAGCTCTTTGCAATCCCCCTTCGAGTGACGCATTCGCATCGACGAGCGCAGTGTTCTCTGCCTCCAGTTTCTGATGTCTTGATCAGTACGTGATCCGCATGAGATAGTCTAACAACATACCCGTAATTCCCGTCGCAAACCAGCCGACTCCTCTAGCTTCTTCTTGTACTTTTCGATGACGTTTTCGCTCCTCTGCAGCCGTTCTGCTGTATGTCGATATCTAAATGGTTTGGCACATCAGCTCAATGTTGATCAAGCAGCGACTCTCGACGCACTCGTCGACTTGATCTCTCAGCTTTCCAGCCTCGGCTGCCTGACTTTTGAGATCCTCCACCTGAGCTGTATGTTAGCTAATGTTAGGCTTCATATTCTGATGTCAGCTTACCAGCTTTGTCAAGTCGGACACTGTATTGGTCTGCTTAGCCAGATCGGCCTCACTGTGGGCGAGATGCTCTTCTGTTTTCGCTCTGTACGGTCCGCATCGTCAGCACGCACACAATGAGCGTGAGATGTCAACTTACAGGTCCGCCTTCAAACGGGCGACCTCCGTAGCCTCAGCATTCTGACTGGTCCTCGAACCAGCGACAGGCACTCCTTCTTGTGCTGTATTGAGCCTATCCAGTGCGTCATCCCGCTCCTCTTTGACCTCATCCTATGGAGTTGCTGTCAGCTCAGCAAGCGCCGTGAACGAAGAGGACTGACCAGCTTGAAGGTCAATTCCGCTATTTGATCGTTCATCTGTTCGCAGCGCACTCTGAGCTCATCACTCTCTCGCAAAAGCCGGTCAGGCTCGGCTTGGACAGTAGATCGCGGTGGACTTGAATAATCTGATTTAGTATTCTACTCCCAGATTGCCAGTGGGGCGAGATGCTCACGATAGCTCTACAGGTGGTTTTAGTGGGGACGACCGGTCTTCAGGCGAATCCTCCACTTCTGGCAGAGTAGCCATGACCTAGGACGGAGAACGTTTAGCATAAGCCTTGTTACATGTTCATGATAGACTCTGATATTTGATTACTGACCTCTTCGATGCTCCTCATCAGCTCTCCCATGTAGCTTTCCTGCAACCCCTGGATCTTCATGATGACCTTCTCGTTCCCGGGCGCCCAGACTCCTATGGCCAAGCACATCCTGCATATCTGCAGCAACGCGGCCGTGCCCTCCGCAGACGTGGGCGAACGTGCTATTGCAGAGAATGACGGTTCGGGCAGTGATGAGAGGGCTAGGCTTTGAGGTCGCGGTGGTGCGAGAGGGAACGAAAGTAGAAGACGGTATAGTCGTTTCCTATATTCTGTCAGTGACTCGATGAGCGGAGCGAGCTCACAGAGTGTTCATCCTCAAGACCCAGTTCTCGGTCGATCCAGATGGTGATGAAGTGCCAACGCCTCGTCCGGCAACGTTCTTGAAATGGATTGGATCGCTATTCCGGGTCGTAGCGTGACAATATCAGCATAAGTCGTCCCTTGAAAAATGGGCTCGAAGATCGACGCACACCGAGGCCATGATCTACATCGGCATAGTGATCATCAGCTCCGTTACACTTCACGATCCTGAGCTGCTGCAAACGCACCTCGACGAGCGCCTTGCCATCCCCCAGCTGCTCAAAGGACGTTATGCGCTTTGCCAGTCTGAACGTATTGACAAACGCCATGAAGGCGCTCTGCTCGGCGCGCGACATGGCGGCTTATGTTTCCTACTCGCTAGCCCAGCTTCTCCGGCACGAGGAAGGGCGAGACGTGATCTTCAATATCCAAGGATGAGCGAGAGCTTATTGACAGTATGTGCAAGGGTGAGCTCGCCATCAACGGTGAAAGCGGTTCTGGCTCGTGCACCTACCTCGCTCGGAGATGCCAAGTGGAGGTCGGTTTGATTTACGTAATGGTGCTGTTTGGTCCCTTTGGTGGTGAATGGACGCGTTTGTCTTGTCACCGCCCGTTTTCAGAACATTACTTTTCTGCTTTCTCATCATGCTCTAGCTCGGCATCTGAATTTCGTCCATCTTCTTGCTGCTCATAACCCCACATAGCTCCCGGCGATCCTTACGCAAAATTGTGAGCTCATGCTGGGATAAGTCAAATACATCGCTTGTCGTTCTGGCGACATGGGCGCCCTCCAAACCCCTATCCGTTCATCGAAAACGACGCGTCCTCGGACCGACGAAGAACGCACAGCACAAACGGCCAAGCGACAGCGCAATTCTCCATTTCAAGCGCATCCTCGACCAGCAGGCACTGCACCGGCATCCAAATTTGCGAATGTGCCTGCAGCGGCTAAGTCAGAAGGGCTGGGGGACGATGAAAAAGCTTTGATGGACGACCTGATGGCGGGCTTGGACGCTTCGATGTTTGACGGAATTGCGTCGTCGCCCATCCGACCATCGTCAAATAGGACTCCGCAACCTTCTCCTATCAGCAGTCAAAAGGCCAACCTTGTCGCACAGCCACTGAAATCCGAAAGGATAACCGCCAAACGACCCAAACCTCTCTCACCACGAAAGGTCTCTCCGAAAAAGATCAAGATCGAGAGATCCCCCTTCGCTCCTTCAGTCGTCAAGGCAGAGCCTACATCACCGCGCCCGTCATTGAAGCTGCAGCCGCTACCCTCGCTAGATCCTCTGCCAGTCCCCAAGGCGGGGACCCATCAATCCGCTAGTCCATTTGGCGTTGAAGTCAAGTCGGAACTGAAGGACGAAGATTTATTCGGGTTTGACATCGATTTCACCGACCTGTCGGCTTTCGACGATGACTTACTGTCGCCGCCTTCTAGATCTGTGAATTTCTGTTCTTCGCCGCTCAAGTGTTTCCCGAAAGCTGATATCGTTGATTTAGGTGAGATACCCATTGCGAAATCCAGCTGTACCGCCCCCGCCTGCTGGATATAGTCCAACACCTTGGGCGCGTTGTGTGGTCGACGCGGCGTGTAATGGCCTGAGATTCAGTAATGGCGTCGTGCCACAGCTTGAGGAGATTGAGTCCGACGCATCGTCGACCTCGTTTGGCAAGGTGAGCTACTGAAGGTGATGCATCGAAATCTGTCACTAATACGACTGTCCAGACCCTCATCGTCACGTTGACAGCAACAGGGACGAGAAAGATTGTCCACCTGAAAGAACGATGGGCAGACATGCGGGTCAAGCAAGGTGAGCTTGTGAATTTCCCAGTCAGTGATACACCGAAGCTGACACGAGCAACAGGGGATATTGTCAATATCGTCTCTCCCACGCTGTCAACTGGTTCATCCAGTCTAATCAGTATCACATTCAAAGACCCGAACACGTATCTCATACATCACCCTGACCTCATGTTGACCATGACCTCAATTGCCAATGCCATGCCATGTTCCCGAAAACCGATCTTGCAATCACTCATCAAGGTATCTGGTCCACCGACAAAGCCTATACTGTACGGAAACATCTTGCATAGCTTGCTGCAGGGCTCTCTACTAGAGCAGAGCTTTGGTATGGACGACACATGGACACGTTTGGACGATGAACTGAAACGGGAGCAAATACGAATGGACGTCTGGGGCGCGGGCCTGGGAATACTGGATGTCAGGGAGGAAGTAGGTGCGAAAGCGGCGAAGGGCTTTGAGGTCTTCGGGAAGAAGTGGGTGGGAGATGCGCCAAATGTGAGTGTCTGTCTCTACCGTACTTCAGGGAAGCTGACTATACACAGCCGGATGGATCACTTCATTCGACAACGGGCGAAACACCAAGTCTTCTTGCTATCAATGGTCTACACGAGGTCGAGGAAGACATCTGGTCGCCAAAGTGGGGCTTGAAGGGCAAGGTGGATGCGTCGGTGCAAGCCAAAATCATTCGGGACCCGACCAAGCAAGAAGAAGCTGAAGAATACGTCGCACCATTGGAGATCAAGACGGGACGCTCGGTCGGCGTAATGGCCCATAGAGCGCAAACAATGCTTTACACGTTGCTCATGGAGGACCGTTACTGTAAGAGAAGCCATCTTGTCATTTGATTCACTGGCTGACAGGGATTTTCAGGTGTACCGGTGCCTGCTGGGCTGCTGTATTACTCGCAACTCGACTCCATTCTTCGAGTTGAAGCGAAACAGAATGAGATCCGCGCGCTCATTTTCACTCGAAATGAGCTCGCTGACTGGCTATCCAAGAAGCGTCGCGTGCCCAAAGACCCGCCCGCCGTGCGGACAGACATGGAGGACGCTTTCCTTCCCGCTACAATCGATCACCCTCGAGAATGCAAAAGCTGCTATGCTGTTGATAGCTGCATGCTGTATCGCAAGGTGAGACTAGTTCCGTGTACAAGCATCAAGATCCTTTCAAAGTGTCTTGCAGCTGACATCCAATGCTAGGTCGACGACACCTCTGAGCCCAGTCTTGATGACCCAATCGCGGAATTGTACGAGGAAAAGACCGGACATATGACCAAGGCAGATGTGGCTTTCTACAAGAAGTGGGACACCCTTCTGACAGTCGAAGAGCAAGACATCGGCCGCTTCAGATCCCAGCTCTGGACTATGACTGCCAAAGAGCGCGAGAAGACAGGAAGGTACGCCAGAGCAGCTATGTGTACGAAACCATCACTAACGCTGATGCTCGCTCACAGATGTTTCGGAGATATGATCATCTCATCGTATTCGAACGACACCGGCAAGTCTCTCGCCAAAATACATCGCCATTCCTACACGTTTGTCCGGGCGCCTCACGCGGAGGCACGAGTTGCGGAAGCGTCTCTTCTAACAGGCCACATATCGAGAGGTGATCCTGTGTCGCTGTCTATCGAGCCTGATCTGCTTTGCTTGTCGCGTGGATTTGTGGTCGACCTGACAGCGACAAGTGTGACTATCGGCGTCACATACGTCATCGATGTTGACGCTTTGCTCAAGCGCACAGGTCGGGAGCACAAGTTATCAGAAGGAGAGGGCAAGGTTGTCTTCCGGATCGACAAAGACGAGATGGCAAGCGGGATGATGCGTATGCGGAACAATCTCGCACAGCTTTTCTTCGCTAAGAACGGCGACGAGGCACGTCGACGGCTCATTGTCGACCTCGCTGAACCAGAATTCGAGCCTGCACGCGCACCGCTCTCTACCGAAATCCCATCGCATCTCAACCAAGATCAAGCGAAAGCCATGGAGAAGGTCCTCACTGCGAGAGACTACGCGTTGATCCTTGGCATGCCTGGAACTGGGAAGACTACGACCATAGCGGAGATCATCAAGGCACTCGTTGCGCGAGGCAAGAGTGTGCTACTTACCAGCTACACCCATTCGGCCGTGGACACCATCTTGATGAAGCTGCTCAACGCGGAGTTTGGCATCTTGCGACTAGGCAATATAGACAAGGCGCGTCCATGTCACCTTCCGACGTTGTAGACACCGGATAGGCAGACTTGCTGACCCTGATGGCGTGTTGGTGCAGGTTCACCCAGACGTGCAGCACCTCACACTTGAAGCACTCGAGACTTCATCCAACATGTCTCAACTAGAAGCTCGACTCATGAAGCCACCTGTGGTCGCGGCGACGTGTCTCGCTATTGAGCAGTATGTTCATTACCGAGTCGTCGGATCCTGCATTGGCTGACATCGCTTGCTTCCAGTCCATTGTTCTTCCGCCGCAAATTCGATTACTGCATCGTCGATGAAGCTTCTCAGATCACCCTGCCTACATGTCTCGGCCCGTTGAGAATGGCAGACACATTCGTGCTGGTTGGCGACCACTTCCAGCTACCTCCTATAGTATGTCGTCTTGACTCGAGAGCTTCTCAAGCGTCAAAGCTCACGACAAAGCTGACCGTGACCGTACTTTGCAGGTACGTCATCCAGAAGCTCGACGAGGGGGTCTGGACGTCTCCCTATTCCGCCACCTATCCGCAGCACACCCAGAAGCAGTCACCGACCTCTCATTCCAGTATCGCATGAACGAAGACATCATGCTTCTCTCCAACAAGCTGGTGTACGAAGGAAAACTGAAGTGTGGTTCAGATCTTGTAGCAAAGCAAGGACTGGTGTTGCCCCTTAGACAGGGGTGCGGGGCTATCTTCGGGGAAGCTCATGTGGACAAATGCGGGGAGGAGTGCTGGTTGCAGGAGCTCCTGGAGGAGAGGTTAGTCATCTCTGTTGCTGCTGGTCTAAGCTTCGACTGGAGGGTTGGCGATCTGACTTGTGTGCAGTGCGAAATGTGTATTTGTCGATACGGACGCTGTCCCTGCGCTCGACTCGAGGGTCGGTGATTTGGTGCAGAACGACGGGGAAGCCAAGCTTGTCCAGCAGGTACGTCCCGCCTCGAACCTGACTTGACCGGTCAGGCCGTGCGTCTCATGTGGTATATTGGGCTGATCAGATGGCTTTTAGCTCGCTACTGCGCTCACATCATGCGGGATCAGACAAGAAGACCTTGCCGTCATTACTCCGTACAGACAGCAGATTAAGTTAATTTCGTCTCTCTTACGGGATCTGCCACGAGTAGAGACTCTCACCGCGGACAAATCCCAAGGACGGGATAAGGACGCCATCATCATATCGCTCGTCAGGTCGAACGAGAGCGGGAACGTGAGTGGCAGCGTGCTCGATGCCAAACGATCCAAGCTCACACAATTCGATTACGTAGATCGGCGACCTGCTCAAAGATTGGCGCAGAATCAACGTGTCCTTCACTCGCGCCAAAAAGAAGTTGATCATTCTCGGCAGCGCTAAAACCCTCTCTTCCGATCCGCTCCTGAAGGATTTCTTGGCGTTGATGCAGAGCAAAGGCTGGGTCAGAAGACTTCAGAAGGGAGCGACGGATCTGCATCTGCCTTCACTACTCGGACCGAAACGCGAAGAATTGGGTGATGCGAATCCGCAGAAAAGAGAGAAAGGGGAGAAGAAGGTGATCAGAGGTGCGCCCGGCGCGCTAGTAGTGGGTAAAAGTGCTTTTGTCAAGGAAATCATATCGGTGAGCTGTTTCTCCCCACTCTACCACTGTCTCATCCGAATGAAAAGCATCCAAGCTGATGGAAAGATGTAGGAAATGTCTTGAAGCGCGCTGCTTGCACGCTGCTCGCTTGTATTTGCTCATTTTCGCTTGTGTGCACTCGGTGATCTGTACTGCTCCATGTTGTATCTTGTTTCACCGCCGATGCCCTTACTGCATGACACTGCTTGTATATCTACACCAACATGCATATGGTACAATTACATACAGTAGAATGGCGATCAGATGAAGGCTGCTCCGCCACTGCAATCACAATCAGAAACATGATCAGCTTGTACCTTGACTACACACGGAGAACAAATTGGGAAAGAGACCAGCACGACTCACTCTGGTAAACGCTCGATCTGGTATCGCCTCTTGACGACGTACATGAGCGGTACGCCCGGCACTTTCCGTATCCGTCGTCGCAGATCTCGATCGCACTGCGGAACCAATTTCAAGGTTAGCTTGACTCCTAAACTCTAAGAGATGGGGGTGATGATAGTTCGGAGAGCTCGTGTAGCTCTGTTGGCTTGGGAAAACTTACGGTAGCTACGATATAACATTTATGCACTGTGACTCGGTTCACCAAGCAGTCATCTGCGTATGTGCCGCTGTCTGCAAGCGAGGAGCGATGGGGACATCAGCAGGTGTAAAGGAAGTGACGAGTGTAACAATGCTCACGATCGCAATGCAGTCGCTCGAATCGGGGATCTTTCGCTATCCTAAAGCGCGAAAGCGAAAACGAGACCGAGTCTAGTCAGCTACCTTGTCGCGCACTCTTTCAGCAGAATGGTAGCTTACCGAAGGGCAAGACGGTATTTAGGCCCAAGCTTCTCCAGTTCGGCCAATACGCAGTCCGTGATCGTCGGTATGCCTGTGCGTGGATTAGCGTCAGCACGAGTCAGAGCTGCCTTATGTATCTGATGCGGCCGATGTGTAGAAAAAGGACGTAAGAGCATAAGAAAGCAAGAGAGAGGACGTACACTTGGCCATGAGACAGTCCATCATGCCCTGTACTAACTCGATCTTGTTCTGGATTGAGAAATTTATAAAGTTCGTATCGACCAGAACCCGATATGGCGGTCCGAGGTCGGTGTTATGCGATAAGAACAGGCTACGAAGCGTAAAGCGGCGGATTAGCTCGTCGCGTCACACAATATCGGTACGGATGGATGACGGGCATCAAGAACCAGAACGCACGATGATGAGACTTGGGCACTGAATGTAAAGTCAGCTTGTATGTCGAACTTTCGGTGTCACCGTCGCGAGCTCACACAGCTTTCCGCTCCTCTGCAACTTTCTCCTTTTCCGCTTTCTTAGCTGCCTTCTCGACGTTTTCTTTCCTGCATCGCCATAACGTGTCAGCTCCACATAGCTCAAAGAGCGCTTCTTAGCTGCACAGAGTCGAGAGGCAGAACGCACAGTCGTGGATCACTCGGCTTGAGCATCCGCTTGACCGCAGCGAACTTTCGGGTGATCTTGGCTTTGCCCTGTAGGTGCGGTGTCAGCTGTGCGCCAATCTTTGCATGCTGGCAGCTTACCATTATACTATGCTTGAACCGATATTGACTGGCGGAATAAGTGAGTTGTGAACGAAGTAAAGATCAACAACCATCTGCCAGTCAGTACTTTTGACCTGTTTCACCCAGTTCAGCGGCAAATATCTGCAAAGTCACGTGCACGCCTCACACCACCGCCCAGCTGGAATTACGTAAAAGCGCAGAAAGTGCATTGCACCTCCACTTTTTCATGTCGAAACAACAACGCAAAGCACCACCTTGTTCTCTCGCCTTTGAACCGTATCTCCAACAGCCTCTTTACCCATTCATAGTTTGTCAACGATCTATCGTGAGCAATCGAGATGTCCGCGCCGTCGCCTACACCGAGCAATATGCCGCCTCCGAATCTGAAGAGGCCCAGGCCGTCGGCTGCTGGTGCAGCAGGCAGTAGTGCAGCTGCCGCTGCTGGTGCTGGCGGTGGGGGTGGTGGGCCTGCGCCAAGAACGAAGAGAAGAAAGCCTGAGGCTGCCAGTGCGGTGGATGCAGAGAACGCAGGCGATAAGAGATCGTTTGGGGTGGGGATGGTCAAGGGGCGCGAAGAGGAGTGGGGCGAGCCGGGAGAAGTCAGGACCAAGGTGAGTGCGAGTACGGCGATAGCTTGCCCAATGCTCTTTCATATTGAGAAGGGCAGCTGCTGATACTGCTATAGATCGACTTCAATGACCTACCAGTGGAAACACTGTATCGATATCTCGAGTACCATGATCTGCTACCCAGATGGGACGTGTCGCCGTGGTCGGAAGAACCGTGTACACCGCGTAAGTGTTATGTTGGCGCCTCGTCAGCTCGTCTGCGATCGTGTCTTGCATCGGCTAGCAAGCAAGACCCGCATGGCGAGAACCCGTCTCAGGTGTCATAGGTCAACAAGCTGACGAGCCATCCTATACGCAGCGACACAGCTGTACACACTACCCCCACCTTCGGCACAACAGCCATCATTACCGCTCTTCGCACAAGAACCTCTAGCCCAAGAACAGCAAAATCAGAGTGACGACCCGGCCCAAACCGCCCAAACCGCTCAAAACACTACTGCTACTCTCCAGTCTACAGGTATCATACCTGGAGACGTACCTGCGCAGAACGGTAATGGTAATGGCAATGGCGATGGGGATGTCACGATGGCCGACAGTGTGAGCAACGAGAAAGCGGACACAGCGGAAGTCGGGGGTGAAGATAGCGCGATACCTGGAGCCGGAGCAGGCGCGGTCGCGCACCCTGATCCGGCCGCAGTGACCACCGCTGGTCTTCAACTCGATACGGACCCGTCCAATCCCTCCGTCCCGATATTTACTGAGATTTCAACAAAAGCAGAAGAGGATGTAGCCGGTGATGCCAAGAAAGATAACGATAACGACCACAACGAGAACGGCGAGAATGGCGAGGCTGAAGGAGGCCCGACGTCGCCATCCCTCGAGGAAACACTCGAAACGGAACCAGAACCACCGACAACGCGCTCCAAGACCCTCCCAACGCGAAAACCACCTACACCGAGTCCCGCCCCGTCCCTGCCTCCGCAGCCCAGTATAAAGCGAGGCGTGATCACGCTCTCGGACGTCTATGCTGCGCGGGAAGCGTTGGCGGAGAAAGCGAATGCCCATTGGATGAAGGGGCTGGGCGGCGGACAGAATAAGGAGGGCGAAACTATTGTTAATTTCCTGTATAAGATGAAAGTGGGACAAGGTGCGTTCTCCTCTCCACCTTCCAATGACATAACGTTGTCATGCACGCTTTCACTAACTGACTGCTCCCCACAGGTCGCTTGCTGCGCGTGTACAACCCCTCTCCGTCGCAGTTCCCGGGCTGGTGAACAGTCGAATCTGTTTATTGTACGAGATACATGTAATCCTGTGACAATCCCCACCCTATATATCTTTTTCTTATATCTCGTTGTTGCCGTTCATTTCGAATCGAATGGTCTGATACCCTTTACATAACTTGGTGTTTATGTACCAGTCTCTGCTGCACCATGCCACCGCTAGAGCCTCTTTCTGGTCACTCATCAAGTACATCTCGGCATAACAAGTACAATCGGTGGAGTATGGAGTATGACAACGAGCACATAGGAAAGAATGGCGTGTGAAGTGTAGAGCGGCGTGTACATTGGTTATGATACTGACAACATCAATGAGGGGAAAGAAATTGAAAAGAAATGTAGAAAGGCAACAGACACAGACCAGGATGCCAGGATAGGCACAGCGCTTCTCTACTCCAGAAGGCTGTATGGTACACCTCGATCTCACAATCAAAGCTCGTCGGCTGTGAGGTCGTCCTCTTCGTCGGTGCCTTCGATCACTTCGAATCCATCGTCACCCTCGTCCTCATCAATGACAAAGGGCGGCATGGACACCGAGGCGGAGTCAGTGGTTGAAGCGTGCGTGATAGCTTCGTCGATATCGATGAAGGAGTCAGAGTCGAGGGACATGATACTCTCCGTCTCGGTGTCGGCGGTGAGCGAAGGGCTTGCGAGCTCGGATACAGCGACCGTGGTCAATGCTGCCGCAGTCGGGGTGGATGCGATCAACGCCGGAAGAGCAGGACCGGAAGCGCCCTCGCCACGAGCCATAGCGGCGAGGAAGGGGTTGGAAAGAGGCGATGCAGCCGACTGGGCCTTGATGTCCGCCATTGACGCTTTGGGAGTCGGCAAGGGCGTCGTAGACTGCGATGGCATGATGACTGTCGACGATGACAGGGAACGATCGGACGACTTGGTCTCAACCATAAACCTGATAGCAATACGTCAGCCCAACTTCATGACATAACACAATCATGATAGCTCACCTTAGACGGAGAGGTTGGCCGTAGACTCTGCCCTGCTCGTCCTCAAACCTCCAGTGCTCGACCACTTCTTCGCCAGGAACATCAGGCACCTTCAGTCCCTCGATTCTGATCTCAAACTCATCGTCGATCTTGATATCGTCGCGGCCGTACTGCACATCGACCTGGCATCGATCTCCTAAGATTCCAGCGGACTTGTGGACAAGCTTGACACGGTCAAAGTCGAACTCAGATCCAGCAGCAAAGTGCTTGACCTTCCAGGTCTTTGTGAACTCGGCGCCAGCAGGAAGCGTGCAACCTGGGGGGATTGTAATGTGTCGCACCCAGGAGAAAATGTCGAGAGCCGTGACCGGCTCTTTGACAGGCGTCTTAGCTCGAGGGGTAGCAGCTTCGGTGGATTCTTCCTTCGCCGCAACGCGTAGCTTCTCTGCAAAGGCAGCGACAAGCTCCGGCTCCTCCACCTTTGGCTTGTTGTCGGGCGTCAGAGGCGTAGTGAGATTGAGCACAGACTCCTCTTGATCATAGATGTTTTTGGCGATGTAACCGCCTGGCACCACGGGATCGGCATCCCTTGCGTGTGAGACGTGCTCACGCATCGGTTGTTGCCAGAGTGGTCCTGTACTTGGGCTGTCGTGCTGGCGCCAATGGCAGCCTCGCCTGGGACCGAAGGCATCACCGTGGGCGGTCCTGCCGTGATGACGACGCCCATGACCGCCGCGAGGGACAGCTGGCGCTTCGTTCGGCCCATTGAGAGATGACACGAAGTCAACCTTGAGGGGTACCTTGGTTTTGAGCATGGGGTGGTCGTCCGGGTGGATGGAGAACGGCCCAGCCTCGCACTTCTCGCAAAGATCGTAATCGGGACAGTCGGGGTGCATGCACTTGTATCTCGCCCCGTAAATGACACTGTCACAGCCTACATGATCAGCGAGCGTTCGGCTTGACATTTACTCACCATCACATATAATATTGGGATGCTTGACAACCGTCTTTGCTGTCATTGCAGCGCTGTTGACGTAATCGCTCGATTTGTACAGCTTAACGAAGCTGTGTCCTGGATGCGTCTCGTTGATCGTAGCCGAGCAAGAGCTGCAGCAGTCCCAATCAGGGCAGCTGAGGCACTTCCATCTAACTCCACTTATAGCAAGCGAGCATAGATCGCAGGTGGCGGGATGGCGGATCTCCTCTTCAGCCTTGCCCTCGGGGGTCAACTTGATGCGCTCTTCCAGATCGCGGTGAAGCATAGACCTGAATGTGTGCTCGGGCGGATGCAAGTCGGATGTGTGAAGTAGCGGCAAGCACGATCCGCACAAGTCGTAATCGGGGCAGTGTTCGCATTTATATCGCACACCGCGAATACCTTCTTCGCAGCCATCGCACCAGATGCGTCTGTGACGGAAACCGCCTTTACCGAGCGCCTTTGCAGGTGATTTCAACTGCTCCGTGGAGACCTCGGACTGAGCTGGAATTTGGGCATCGACAGTCTGGGTCTGTACGTCGTTCCTCGTGTAAGCGCCAGGGATGAGAGGCTCAGCCTCCGGATCGGTGGTTGCTACTCGAGGAGCGCCTTCAAAAGTGCTGGCAAGCTGATTCGACAAGTTGGCGAGGAAGCCCTCGAGCATCGACTTGATCTCTTGAGTAGGGACGGAGGCGGGAGAGTTCGGGTTGAGCACATCGCCGACGCGGTCGAGGATGTTTCTCCCAAGGCGTGCTCGGCGGTACTCGTCCTGCTGAGTGAAGAAAGGTGGCGGCCCAGGAGGCGGTGGCCAGAATGACACATCAGGGGAGGCGCCGTGATGCCTCATGCCTCGACGATGGCGACGAGATCTTGAGCCTGGAGGTGGGAGCAGGTTCTCCAAGGGCGGGAAGAGACGGCCTTCGTCGTTGTCCTGGCCGACTTTCCAGGCAGCTAGCTCATCCTCAGTCTGCTGAGCACGGCCGACTTCTTCGCGTTCCTCGGTCTCGGCATACTGCCTGAGCGTAAGGCTTGGGCATTCGCCGGGGAACGCAAGGTTGTTCAGTTGGTCGTTCATGGTTCCGAACTCTTTCTGACAGTTGAGCATTTCCAGTTCCAATTCCTTGACAGACTTCGTCTTTTCTGTCACACGCTCCGACCAGAAAATTACGCCGAGCTTGTCCTCTTCTCGTTCGCACGATGAGAGCTTGTCCTCAAGCGCAGTGAGGAGGGAGACGCGCTTGGCGAGCTCTTCCTCGATGGCGGAAATGTGAATCGCCAAATCTCCAGCGGACGCTAGTAGCGTGTTCGCACGGTGGTAGCCGTGGATATTGTTGAGTCGAGGGTCGGAGCTGAGGAGCACTGTGAAGACCAAAGCCGGTGCCGGGAGTGAGTTCAGATTGAAAGGCGCCTGCGCAGCCTGGTATCTGTTTGCGTGAAGCGGTGGAGAGCGTAAGATGGTATGACAAAGGAGCAGGCAAAACATTGGATGTGCGAGAATGGAGCGCAAAGGTGGGTATGTTGACAATAGGGACAGAATAGAGATCAATTGTCGATTCAGTAAGCAAAGTGAATCATGATTGACCGACATGGTGAAAGAAAACTCACTCAGAAGCTTCACATACGTGGCGCTTGAACATTATCCTTGCGTCCTGGGAATCGTCTGGGAAGAGAAGGACGTTGACCCAGTATGTCTGAGCGGTCGATGGGAGGTTGAAGATGGTGCGGAGCTGATTGGAAGTATACCAGGCGAGGAGTAGAACAAGCAGTCAGATGAACGAGGGCGACAGCGGACGAGTAGATAGATAGGAGGTAATGTCAGCCAAAGGACCTATATCAAACGCACTGGCGCCGAGTATAGTCTCATTGAAATGATCACTCACCTTGCTCTGCACTTCAGCATATGGCGGGAAGCGTGTCCCCTCAAAGGTGAGACGTCGAGTCTCATCCTTGAGAGTGGCCTTGATGACGAACATGTTGTCGACGTCGACGAGCACCCAACTCTCTATCGAGTGGCGAGAGAAGTGGGCTTATCAGGTGCGGGGCGAGTGGCCAACGACCTTGACGGTCTACTATATGTATGGGTGTCCTAGTCTGATGACTGCTCAGCAGTAGGACGGGGATATGTCAGAGTGTAGGATGATAGAAGGAATGCAGAAGATGGATTGATACGAGAATGAGAATGGCCTTATCTATGAATGATAGCAGTGGTGAATGACACTCAACGCGCGTTCCCGCTGTATCGCTGTATCGCTGTATCGCAGTAGACTCTGTTCACACTGTCCACGACTGCACTGCATCCGGTAATACCTTTTGGCATCTGGACCGGCAGTCTGTATCTTACATAATCAGTGCATCTGCACTTCTATTCTTGTGGCACATGGTCAGAAGCTCAAGGTGGGATAGACCGAGTCGTTGTGACCCGCAGTTACTCTTTGTCTTGTGATCATCCCGTTCACTAGATGTATGTACATTCACATGACGCGGAAAGATGTACGTGGATCTCATATTCATCATGCAGTACTCATGGCCTTCCTGATCGGTGAGAGCTATAAGAGTCGTACACAGGGGTCTCTACTGGAACTGCAGCTGGTCGTTACGTAACTGCCAACCAGGCAACGAGGGGATCTACCCCAGTGCCCCACGTTAAGGGTATGTATAAAATAAAGCATCAGTTGACCAGTCATGTCTCCAGTCTAGTAGTAGCAGTACAAGCTTGTTCCTCTCTGGCCCTTCCCCCCTCCTCCATCCGTTACATCATACTTGATATCCCTCCATTCCATACATTCATAAACAACACTTCGCACCTCCCCCTGTCTCTCTCTCCTCTCCTCTCCGCTCACACTCTCTCACTCTCACACGCCGCACTCATAGATACTTAGACATCGCCGTTGTTCAACCTTCATCCGCGTACCGGGCGTACAACTAGACTAGAAACGACTCTTCCTAACGCATCTTTCATCGATCACAACCACGCCTTCCACCGTTCCGCACTTCACTCATTGTTTTGACATTAGCTCCGCACACCATCCCGCTTTCCCCCGCTTTGCCAAGAGCAACCACTAGATAACTTGATAAATCATGCCAGACGCATCACGACAGGGGCCAGCATCTCCCCACATGAGCAGTCCAAATCCCGCCGCTCCAGCGTTCCGCCCCTCACCGACTCGTGCCGCATCGCTATCAAGCAGTCCTTACTATGCTAAAGGCAGAGCAGCCTCGCAACCCGCAGCCGAGCGATTGCCGCCGCCTTCTTCAACGCCAGTATCCGGCCGGGGCAGTCCTGGTATCAACGGGATTTCAGCTTTTGGGGTGATCGGCGGAAGTCGTACACCGGGCCGATTCGGCAGCGCTCTCGCCGCTAGCGGGCACTCGACAAGAGCGAGCAGTTTCTCGGCGGGGGAAATACCTAAAGTAAGTCAGCGATCCGAAGGGCCCCGCTGATGAGCAGAATACACGTGTTGCGCGGACCCTATCCGCTCATACAGAAGAGCTGCCCCCATCGAGATCGCAGTCCGCCTCACCGTATCCGACATTCTCACCCAACTCAACACCGTCGACATCCCCAGCCGCGCTTCGCAACCAACCCTTGCCTCCTCATGCTTCGCACTCGCCTCCGAAAGCGTCTACCAATGTCTCTCGCTCCCGCAGCCAATCGCTTGCCGCTGGTGTACGCCCGAATACCGTCGATCGACCGTATTTTGGTGGTCCAATGAGCACCTTGGAGAACACAGGTCACTTCATCAAGCCGAGCTGGGATATCTCACCACCCGAGGCTAGCAACATGTCGCCGTTCTCTCGAGGCCTCTACTCCCTCAACAATGTTTTGGTGCGCGATGATGCATACAGCCAAACACAGAACCGCTTTCGCTCGCCTGACGTCGCTGCTCGTGCTGCCTGGGGCGCTTCGGCCCCGGACACATCTTCAGCATTGAGCTCTTCCATAGCAAATGCTCTTGGCAGTCATCAGGGTTCTTACGGAAATGGGAATGGCGACAACGCGAACGGGAACAGGTCTGGGACATCTAGTCGACGACACAGTGTGTCTGTTGTTGGCGGCCCAGGTGGACGACGAGAGTTCCACTTTGAGCCTGGAATGGGTATCACTCCGATGGCGAGCCCGCCAAGCCGAGGTCTGTTCGGTTTCGAATCGGATCTCAGCAATGCGCTCAATTTGGACGTGAATGAACTTGGCTCCAATCACAGGCGCAACGCTTCCGCGACTAGCAATTTCCAACCCCCTAACGTTCCAAACTACGATCGTCTTGATGGACAAAGGTCCGCCGGCCTCCCGAGAGCCATGGCCGATCCATTTCCAAATTTTGGGTCTACTGGTCGAGGAAGAATGGAGCAGAGCGTCAGAGGGCCTGTCACGGGCGGGCGAGAGTCGTCAGGAGAGAGCAAAGACGGCAGTCACCGAAGTCGATTCAGTTTTGATAATCCGCCCATGGGCTCGGTGCCTCGTGTTGGTGGAGAGAGGGGCACTATGAATGGTTCAAGTCCGGACAGGGCCAGGGAGATTGGCCATATCGGCGGGGGATTGCCTCTGCGACCGGGTCCTATCGGCAGCCCTGCGACATTTCAACCAGGGTTCCAAGGTCAATTCTCCGGAGTTCGACCCCCCTATGGTGTTACCGTTGTTCCTGGAGGCCAAAGTCAGCCTCCGCCTTCTTTCGGCCGTTCCTCTAATCAGCCTTTCGGGGCTAACTACTACGATGGACCGCCACTCCCTCGACCACCCCAAAGCTATCCTGGTGCCCAGCATGGCTATGGCCCTGCTAACGGCGCGTACGGTGCTCCTCCACCAAACGGATCATACTATCAAACTCCGAGCTCGCCGCCACAGCCAACCTCGCCTTCATTTTCGTCGCTCTCGTTAGCGGACCTTGGAAAAGGCATCTCTCTTGTAGCTCTGCCCCCTACGACACCGCTCTATATTGTCACCTTCAAGGCGGGACGACGAGACGTGTTTTATTGCCCGGATCCGACTCTGCTCATATCGAATGGTGATCGAGTCATCGTCGAGGCCGACCGGGGATCGGATCTTGGAACGGTTGTTTATGATCAAATGACGCCTCTCGATGTGCGTGAATGGCAGGAGAAGCAGGCCACAGCTGCTCTGTTATCAGGTGCGAGCCAGCATCAACCGCCAGGACTGGCTGTTGCGGGTATGAATAACGGGAATGGACCGACTAAGCAAGTTCGCGCGAGTATCATTGGGAATGGCGACTTGGCAGGAATGGATCTGGACTCTTTACTTGCGGGTGTGGGACCTGGTGGTCAGCTGGAAGTCAGCGGAACCGCTGTGAGAGGCCCATTGGCAAAGGAGGTCATGCCGAAGAGGATATTCGCGAAATCCAGCCAGGGTTTGGAGGAACAAGCGTCAGTATTATATTTGGACGTGTCTGTGTGAACGCAGGGGACTTACGCTAATATCTCTCAATTACAGGCGCATGCGGGAGAAGCTTCACGACGAGTACGAAGCGTTGATGATCTGCCGTGAGAAGGTGGTTCAGCGCGGCCTGCCTATGCAGATTGTGGACGCAGAATACCAATGGTGCGCGTATGCGTTCTCAGCTATTTGACAACCTGCTTACCATCTCGCTGCAGGGATCGCCGCAAATTGACATTCTATTTCAAGGCGGAGAAGAGGGTTGATTTCAGGGACCTGACGAAAGAGAACTTTAGGATCTTCAAGGTGGGTGATCTCTTGTACTGCTGCCTATAGCAATAAGTGCGATAGCGTTTCGAAGGGAGTAAGCTGACGACGAGATGTTGTATTGCAGTCGAGAATCTGGATGTCAATGGTACCCAAGGATGGTGAGCAGATTGCAACGAAACGGTGGTTACGTCAACGCAGCTCGCTGACTGCCTCGACGGACAGATCCCAGATCATAAGGGATACCGAGTTCCTGTTCAGACACGATAGGCATACAGATAGGTGGATGGACGCATGATGAAACATCTTACGCGGCGACTGCTTAAGCGAGGCGGCGGTACCACACGTAGCAGGGAAGAAGTTCAGACGAAAGAAGAAGCCAAGAGAACGCGAGAAGAAGAGAAGAAGAGAAGGAGAGAACACGAGCAATTGTACAATAATACATCCACCAATGACAGACAGGGCGAGACAACATAGTCGTATAGTCGTATAGTCGTATAGTCGTAAAAGAGAGAAGAGAGAAGAAGGTATTGACGACATGACGTCTCAAGTGCGTGTACAGATAAGTAGACGAGGTAGAGGGATGCACTATGTATTATTATCCTTGCCTCTTTCCTCTTTCCTCTTTCCTCTTTCCTCTTTCCTCTTTCCTCTTGCCTCTTGCCTCTTGTTACTCGTCTCAGTTGTTAGTCAACTCATGCTGGTGAAGAGAATTGACGTAGAACTAGAGAAGCAGATAGGATACATGGTACATGGTCATCTAAGCTGGTGCCCCAGCTATACCTAATCCCGTACTACCGACAGCACTAGATCCAACCGCAGCTGCCGGCCTAGCTTGTCCTTGTCCTTGTCCGCCGAGCGTAGCTTGAGAAGTGGAAGGGTTCGGTGTACCCCCGACAGAAGGAGTGTTGGGTCCTGCCGTGCCCGTGCCCGTGCCCGTGCCTGCAGTTCCGGGCGCTTTGAGCGTACGTATTTGGAATGTACCTGTATACCCGTCTATCAGCACTGGACAATTTGCAGCAGAGAGAAACAACGCTAGAATGAGCTTCAATCGGATGCGGTGCGCCGGAGAGAGATGGGGTTGGGTATACAGGTATACATGTATACAGCACGTACATTGCGGTAGACCTGCCGACTCTGCTGTGACTGCAGCATGCAAGCCCAGTCGGCCTAGGGCGCCCTGGATCAGAGCTTGCGGGAAGAGGAGGTGCTAAAAGCACATTCGCAAATCAGGCTCATCAGCTTCGAACAGCTGAATCCCGTCGCAGGGCAGAGTACAGAGTACATAGAACAGAGATGAACCTACGATTCTTGACGCTTCGATGTCCGCCGCAGAACCGTGGGCTGTCGATAGTGGGATCAGAGGTGGAAAGGCGTGTGATTGCAGTACGAATACGCCCTAGAAGGAAGTATGAGCTGTGAGTTCGGAAATAGGGGCACTTGTGCCGGATGATAGACGGACAGTGATAGGGATATGGCGGAGATGCACGTACCCTATGATTCGTCCGCAGGTTGTCAATCTGCTTAGAGTAGACATACAAGAACAGATCCTTGCAGATGAATTTGATGATGTCCAAATGGGATGCAAGCGGCGGACGAGCCAGCGTGAGTCTGGCGCGCGACACATTCCATCAGCTCCTGCTTTCTCTCTCCTCGTGAATACATATAAAGTATAGCTCACTTCTCAGCGATGAAGCCGCCGACCTGCAGCCCTATGCGCTCGACGCGCTTGGCCACCTCTTCACTGACGATCCGCTCCTTCTCCTTCCCTTTGTCCAGTCCTCCAGTACTGGAACTCGCAGGAGGCAGTAGCCCCTGGGCCCGTAAGTCCTCTTCCTCAGCTTGTTTTCGCGTGATGACGTGCAGCGCTGATTCGCGCAGGAGGTCAAGGACTGGCGGGAGGAGGTATTGCGGGAGTTGCGCATCGATCAAGCTCGGCGCTGGGGCCGCCAGGAGATGGATGGAGGCCGGGACCGTGGGGGCTATTGGTAAGTGCGTGGAGGAAGTCGAGGGGCGCGACATCGTGATTGCACTTGTACGTGTAATGGGTATACTCGATAGCAGCGGGTATCGTGATCATAGATTTTGTTGTTACACGCAGCAGTGCTCAGTGCAGCAGTACGAGCAACGGTGTCAACCGCTCGCTCCGGCGGAGCGACGCGTGATACCCGGATAACACGTCTTACGTGGCATAAACATTTCCCGAGGCAATTCAACTCTAGACTCGTCTTGATAGATGGGAGATCGTCTTGCGGAGTGCAGCTGTAATGGAGAAGCATGCTCTCAGGCCTGGTTCGATTGGATTATGTGGTAGATGCTCTTTGCTGGTGCAGAAATGTGCTTGAGGGCCCGTACATGGTGCTATGGTGGACAATGGCACAGAATACGTCTAAGCACTCTCTTGAACGTGAACGTTGATCGTTCGCCGCATGGCCAGATCGTATCCACCTGGTACTGCCGGCCAGCTCGTCCTCTCACATCCCTATGCATGGCTGACCTTTCCTCTCTGCTCAGCTCTTTTGCTCAGCAACACAGCGAATGCAGGAGCGGATGCTACAGTATGAGTCTTCCTGCAGATCACCCTGCGTATACGATGCGGGGTCTCCAGATCTTAAGAGCGTTTAAAAGTGATGACGTGGGTTTGTGCAACGCGCGTTACTGCTCACTCACTCACTCTCACCTCACCTCCCAGCGTCAAGATGGCGTCCGGCTCTGTCAACTCGACATGAACACTGACTAGCATTATATGACCTGTTAAACACCTTCACCCTTCTTGTACATCGCCTTCTGTATAGTACACGCATAGATCCATCCGGCACCGCGGTGTTCCTTTGCCTTCGAAACATCGCCACCCGTAGCCAAGGCACTCTCCCATGATGCCAGTGGTGCCAACCTCGTTCAACCCTTTCTCGCGCCCTCCATCCGCCTCACAGTCTCCTCCTGATCCCCATCATGTGCTATCCGAGCTCCTCAATCACTCGCACTTACACCGAGGCTGCCGTTTCTCCGACCCGACCAAGTCAGCTATCGTGCGCCAGCTGTTCCAAACCTTATGGCAAGGCAGACAAGACTGGATCGACCTCTTCATACCCGCCGAAGAGAAAGCGCCGTCGCCGAGCAACCCCGCGGACTGGCTGGTAGACGAAGATGGAGCCAGTAGCAGTGCGAGTGTGGTCAGAGCGTGGAGCTTGTCCGAGTTCCAGAAGAGAGTTGAGGAGAAGAAGAGGAGCTCCAGTAAAGAGCCAGCACGCCAGCCTAGTCGTGGTAAAGTGTGTGGCAAGGTCTTCCAGAGATTCGAGCGGACATACACATGCAAGTGAGTTGCATACGATAAAATACAAACAAGGTGCTAGTGCTCACCTTACATGCCCCGCTCTCAGGACCTGCTCCATCAACCCATCTGTAGTGCTCTGTGTGGACTGCTTCAAAGCAGCTGACCACGATGGCCATGAAGTGTTGTTCGGCCAGACATACGCCTTCTCAGCCTCCTGCGATTGTGGAGACTCGACAGCTTGGAAGAACGATCGACATCTTGGCTGCTCCCACCATCCCCCGTTGGCGCCTGGCGAAAGCGAGGCATCATCTTCCACTTCGATCCAGCCAGACGTGCCAGATGAGCTCCTGCAAGCTATACACTCGACCATCACCATATGTCTCGAGTTCATCATCCAGGTACTTCAACACGCTTTCTTGCCCAGCGAGCATGGCATATTGCCGAAAGACGAAGAGCAAATGCGGACCATGGATATCCCTTCTGGTGAACCGCCAGATCGGAGAGGCGTGGGGCCTTGGGGCGTGGTAATGTGGCAAGACGAGAAACATGTCTTGAGGGAGATGACAAGGCAGGTGAGAGACGCGCTTGCCATCGAGTGGAATGTTGCGGAGCAGTGGGTCAGGGAAGTCGACGAAGTCGTGAGTGATATCCTATGATATTGACGCGACACGGCTGATCACCTACTACGACGTTTAGGGTCGGAAAGTCATTCTCGTATCGACCAATCCTATCATCGCCTTTCACACGGCGAACATGATTCAGCAGATCGAAAGCCCCGTCACCCTCCGCTTGGCCTCAGACACGTTCAAAGAGGAAATCGTCGGCGTGCTGATATCCTGGCTCAAGGATATGTGTCACTCCTCCATCAATGGTGATGACACGGTCTTCAGGCGAGTGTTGGTCCAAGCGCTGCTCGAACAGCGACAGCAGTCGAGCGGGTCGATGCCTGGAACGCCATTAGCGCCGGATCTCAAAGACATCGAATCGGGCAAAATACTCGTCGGGACCGAAATCAAGCGGATGGATTGGCTCCTTCAGCTCGACTCGAGGTTGTGGAAAAAGGCCAAATGGGAAATGAGACAGATACTCTCTTCCATCATGATGTTTGATATAGACGTCAGAAAAGACATTGGTGAGTCCAGCTGCATCTCGGCCTCCGCGGAATGTCACGTTAATCTTGCATTAGCCTGTCGATTCGCTATGAACTACCCTCGACTCATCGAGCACTACCTCTTCCAAGACCGCGAACTCGACACCAATGTTATCTACTCCTCCGCCTTCCTCGTCTTCACCAACGGCGCCGTTTCCGCACACGCCACCATTAGAGGCCATCTCCTATCCACTGTACTTCAGGTCGCACAAGCATGGTATACTGGTCAAGTGCTTAATGGGGAGCGGCTCATGATGCCCCCAAATCCATTTGACAGCGATCCCACCTCGCCCAAGTCGCGATTGGACCTGGATGTGCCTGCATTCAGAGGGAAGAAGGGTCTGACAATCCTGAACCATCTGCGCTGCATGTTCCGTCATCGCGAGATGAAAGAGCTGTTAGTCAAGCAGCCTCCGCTATTCAATCGAGCTGTCGCCTTCCTCAACATGTTCGTCGGTATTCAGCCCCAGAAGCGCGAGCATGGCGAGCATATCGAATACGAGGTGGACTGGCTACGATCTTTCGTCGTCCTTGGCGATCTTGCGAAGATGTGCCGCGAATTTGGTGAGGCGTTCCAAGTCGCTACTCCCGAACAGTTGCTTGCCAGTATGTCGGTCGTCTCGAACCGTATCTTGTGCGATATGATGCTGTTGTCGTCAACCCTCGATCCCCAACGATATACACGGCCAGTCGAACACGATGTCGACAATGTTCTAGTCGCCGGATCACATTTCACACTCATCAAGCAGAGCGTATCCCGCATCGAAGCGTTCAGCTTCCACCATTACATGACTTTATTATTCGCCGAGATGCTCAAAGCGACTAGGGTCGTTCTGCCTTTCGAAGATGGTCTCATCAAGGGCCTCGAGTACAAGGAGGTACTCGAACGATTCATGTTCAGGGCCACCGACCCGGGCGACATGGAGAGGATGAAGTTGATGGTGCTGGAATACCCCATGTTGAGTGAGTCGTCTGTGATCCATCACTAACTGGAGCTGACATCTCCTGCAGAACACGTTGTCCTCTCGCAGATCCGCGCGGACATGTGGAAGAAGAACGGCGCCGCGATGCGAATGCAGTATCACCATTACCGCGAGATGGGCGTGCGGGAAGCAACGCTCGATCAGGAATTCTTCCTCCTTCAAGCTGGCTTATGCTTCACCGACCCATTCAAATTAGTCGTCGCCCTCATCGACCGTTTCGGCCTTACTCCCTGGTTCAGAGGGAACGTGAAAGATACTGGTCTATGGTTACATCACGGCACGGAGCCAAAGCAGCGGATCGCCCTACTGGAAGACTTCATACTCCTCGTCATACACCTTGTGACATACCCAGCATACATCAACGGTTGGAGCCGGGAGAAGATCACGCAGAAACACATCATCCATCAGCTTGCCGTGCAGCCAATGTCTTATTCAGAGATATACAAAAAGCTTCCTGAACGGTCGCAGGAGATCAGCGTTACGCCAATACTGAGAGAAGTTGCCGACTTCAGAGAACCTACCGAGACCGCACCAGGACAATACAGTCTCAAGGAGGACTACTGTGATCATGTAGATCCCTACTGGCATTATTACAGCCGTAACGACCAGCGAAGCGCTATGGATCGACTCGTCGCCCGCGCCAAGAAGAGCGATCCGTCAATCAAAGACCCCGTCATCAGACCACGCGCTCTCGAGCTACCTCCTCCCGGTCAGCCTTTCGCTGCGGTCGGAGCTTTCCTGCATACCCACGTCGTGGCCGACTTGGTCTACTGGTCTCTTGCGCATTGCATGCATATCACCGACGAAGACCAATGGGCCGCCATCGTCTCGTCGACTATGCCCGCGGACAACACCAATTCGACTTCGGTTCCAACGTGGGATCTCCTCCTCGACTACACCCTCCATCTTGCAATGATCGCCCTTGACGTAGCCCCAGTTCCCTTCTCGGAAGCTTCGGTGGAACTGAAGGAGCGTCAAGGTACTCACAGCACATTCCAGAATCTCTGGGTACTGCAAAACCACTCGGCAGCAACCGCCTTCAAGCCTAGAGTCGACTATATCCTTGATACGATCGTTGCCAACCTTCCGTCGCATTATACGACAGACTACCGCGCGCACAAAGACGCCGAAAAGATGCTCGAACTCACCTCTCCTTCCAAGCCGGACCCTAGGGCAGCGGCCGCGGCGATGCGAAAAGCCGTCATGGCATCGTTCGCTAAACAACAGCAACAATTCGCGGCGCATATGGAAGAAGAAGATCTTGAGGAGGACGACAAGATGGATGTGCAACAAGCAGAGGAGACGATTGAAACGTTCGGACCGTGTATCGTCTGTCAAGAGGAGGTGACGAGTAAGACGCCCGGTGGTCTGTTAGCGCTTCTTCAACCGAGCCGCACACTTCGAGAGGCTGTGCATGATCGAGATTGGCTTGAAGAATCACTGCACGCTCCCGCAAGTCTCGACCGACCCACAAGATACCATAGGCACAGCTTTGACGACGAGAACCCGGAACCCAGCGCGACTGAGGGGTATCCCTCCACAAGCTTGAAATTCGGCATACACATGTCGGCATGCGGACATTTCATGCACGAAACCTGCATGGGGAATTACTTTGAGGCGACCAAAGTCAGACATACCCAGCAGGTTCAACGGCATCACCCTGAGAATGCGGTACGATTGGAGTACATGTGTCCGCTGTGCAAGTCGTTGGGCAACTCACTCATCTCTGTGGCGCCGACGATAACGAAGATGAAACCGCCCCTTTCGATCAAGCGTGACGGGGAGAAACCTCCTGGCCTGTCCATGACTATTCGCAGGGTATCTAGCGAGGGTCTGTTACGCGTAGCCGACAGCCAGAGAATATGGGATCACCATATCGAAACCGGAGAAGTGGTACCGTGGTTCTCGGACTGCATTTTCGCCTTGCACAGCCTGGACCACCCTCATCGCCGCGCCAACATGAAGAGCATCTCTCGTATGGCCGACCGAATGCGGAGTCTTGTCCGCCCGTTATCCGAGCAGAGTCATAGGATCAGAGGCAGGAAAACACACATGTACTTCCCTGACGACCTGGTCGGCTACACCGTCGCTATGAACGAGGTGGCCCTGCGAGGACTGGGACCAGCATCGTCCAGCTCGGGCCCGACGATTTTGACAGTGGCTGAGCAGATGAACGAGATCTCACTTAGACTCGTTAGAAAGCTCATTGGCCTCCTGCAATTAGAGCTCGATCTGTACTTTGGTCCTACGTTCGACCGAACCGCTTTGCGAGTGGGCATATTCGCCCGCTTCCTACCCGACTGGTATCGCTCGAGCACACTGCCTTCGCCGTTACTCCTGCGTCAACCGCTCGGCATGGTCATTGAAGCAGCGGCCATAGCACCTGACCTCTTACACGCTGTCATTGTCATGGCCTACTACGCCGAGTTGACAAGAACGATGATTGGCATGTCTGCGTTCGTCAAAAAGAGTATGAGCTCGAAAACGACGCCTTCACCTAGAACTACTCCCCCTCCAGACCCGACTCTGCCTGACGCTCTCTCCGTTTTCGCTGGTTTCAAGCCGGTGATGCAATCGATCTTGCGGAACGCCGGACCATTCACCGATTCAGATGGCGTGCTCTCCCTCATCACCGACGAGATGTTGGCAAAACTGATCTACTCGCACACATTACCGTTCCTCCGCCGATGCGCCATCATCTACTACGCCCTTTCCAACACGTACCCCGTGGTCACGCCTTCCGTCGTGTCGTCCTTTACGCCCGAGACTAGCGAGTATTCCCGTTTGCTCTCACTATTAGGAATACCCAGACCAAAGGAAACGCTTCGCGACGCCTCAGCAACCGAGACCCCGATCGTCGCTCGCTGGCTCACGCAATGGGCAGTTCAAGGACGACAGATCCCGCCATTAGAGTTCCCGGGAACATACGAGTTGGTTCGATTACCAAAGAAATGGGAAGACATCGTTCTGTATTATGCGGACAAGAAGTGTAAGCGCTGTCAGACAAGACCGACCTACCCCGCATTATGCCTCTTCTGCGGAGCGCTAGTGTGTCTAGGTGGAGACTGCTGCTCGGAAGGCGAGCAGGGCGAGTGTAATATCCACATGAGAGAGTGAGTCGTTATACCTATCAATACTTGAGATACAGGCAGAATTGGAGTGGATAAACGCTGACAAGAACGCGTTTTCGACAGCTGCGGTACGGTCGTCGGCATGTTTGTCGATATACGCCGCTGGGTCCTACTGTACCTCTATGCGGGCTCAGGCTCTTTCGGGCACATGCCATACCTCGACACACATGGTGAACTGGACGTGTCCATGCGGTGAGTTGGCTGACTTGCTTACTGACTGTCCATACGCTGATCAGCCGAAAATTCATTACAGTCGAGGACATCGTCAGTATATGCATGTGGGGAGGATGGACGAGCTTCGTCGGGCTACATGGTTATTACACACCATCCCGCATCTTACAGCGAGGAAATTGGAGCTGACGACGGACGGTGGAGGATGGGGTTGTTTGTGAGTTTACGAGTTGAAAGGCTGGATAATATCGGAGAGGCTGGGGAAGCTAGATGATATTGGAGAGGATAGGGCAAGGGCGGTGGGTTAGCAGGTAGCTTGAGCGACAGCGTTATCGTTGTGATGCTGTTTGAGTCCAGAGTTTTGGCGTGATCTGTATCTGAGGAGGGCTTTGGGCATATACGCATATACGCATACATGACAGTCGAATTGTATATCAGTGTACGTGAGTTGGTGAGTATACCACTTGAATATTGATATCCTATGCAGCTTTGAGCCATGAGCCACATATGGCCATTCGTGCAGCCAAGATCTGCCTGAGTACCAGTGCACGGCATTCGGCGATGTCCCAAGCATGATTCCGTAATTCTCGCTGGTTGGTAGTGGCGTCATTCCTCGAGCCTCGACCGAGGCGTCATTACGAGCTAGTAGTACAGAGTTGGCTGGGAGTCACCAAAGAGGACCTCGTAGGTAGTCAGCGTACAAGTTACTCTTTCTTTGATACATTACATAGATCAACCATATAACCTCTACCTTCACTTATTCACTAAATATATATCGTTGTACGAGGCAAAGACAAGATGGGCGTTATCAGCAAAAACGACTTGATCCTGGTATCCGGCGCCAGCGGCTTCATCGCCTCGCATACGGTCAAGGAATTCCTCAAGGAGGGGTACAAGGTCCGCGGTACGGTCAGGTCTGAGGAGAAGGGCAAGTACCTCAAGGATCTGTACGAGAAAGACGGGTTGAGCGAGTTTGAGTATGCTATTGTGGGCGATATCATCGAGGTGCGTCAAGGTCTCCAGATCCCAGTCTAGCTCTCAGAGCTACCTCCAGTGCTAATTCCGATTTTTCTCGCGTCTCGCCCAGGACGGCGCTTTCGACGAAGCGGTCAAGGGCGTCGACGCGGTAGCGCACCTCGCGTCCCCCTTCTACGTCACCAATGTCAAAGACCCCCAGGAACTCATCAGGCCCGCTGTGCACGGCACCACCGGTATCCTCAAGAGTGTCCAGAAGAACAAGTGCGTTTGCGTTTGCGTTTGCGTCTGCGTCACTGTCTTTGTTTCTATCACTCTATAGAATCAAGGTTACTGACGCGGTGTACCGTTGCAGCCCAAAGATCAAGCGCGTCGTCATCACCAGCTCGGTCGCGGCCATCATGTCCGTCGCCTCGCGCAAGCCGCCCGTCATGTAAGCTGATCCTCTCAACTATACCATCCACTAGTCCTGCTTGCCTGTCAATGTGACGCTGATCGGACGTCACCGCGCCGCACAGCTATACCGAAGAGGACTGGAACCAGGACTCGATCAAGCACGTGGAGGAGAACGGCACCAAGTCGCAAGGCGGTCATTCATATCAGGCAAGCAAGACTCTGGCCGAGAAGGCCTTGTGGAGTGAGTGAAGCTCCTAGCTTAATCTGTCGCACTGTACTGTCTTCGTGCATGGCTTATCCGAGATTGTAACAGAGTTTATCGAGGACGAGAAGCCCTCGTGGGACGCTGCTACGATCAATCCTCCTCTCGTGAGTGAGATAGCATTTTTCCAAAAGCGCAAAGAGTCTGGGACTGACGGCCTATGTGCAGGTCTTGGGCGAAGTGATCCACCAAGTCGATTCGCCCGAGAAGCTCAACACTTCCGTAGGTACGTATCAGATCAACTCCCTTAATCTCCCTGGTGGCCTTGAAACTCACGCTCACTAATGCGTCATTGCGACATCTCAGCCGGCTTCTGGTCATGGGCTGCAGGAGAGAAGAAGGAGGACGACCTTCCCGCCCAACAAGGCAACTGGGTTGACGTCAAGGATGGTGCGTGCACTCGCTTCTTCTTAATCATATGACATATGCTGACTACGCTACAGTGGCCCTTGCCCACGTTCGCGCTCTGACGGTCGAAGAAGCAGGCGGAAACAGGTTCATCGTAGGCGCCGGCGCGTTCGCGGGGCAGGACTACTGCGACGTGAGTACCGTCTGTACCGAGTCCAAATCAGGCCACTTCTGACCGAGATGCACGCGGCGACAGATCCTGCACAAACGATACCCCGAGGTCCCCAACGTCCCCGTCGGCAAGCCCGGCACACACGACGAGATTTGCAAGAACGCGAATATCTTCGATGGTGCCAAAGCGACCAAAGTCCTCGGTATCAAGTACCATACTCTCGAAGAGACGGTTGTGGATATGGCCGATAGCTTGCGGAAGAGGTTTGGCAAGTTCTGAATCTCTGATTGTCGCTAGATGAACGGAGTAGTGCGGGGAAGCTATAAGAAATGGAATTAGAAGAAAATGCATTCGTGCTGTGATCTACTATTCCACTTCGAACTATTGCTTGTCGTCGCTCAGATTGATATTGACATGGTGTTAATACGCGAATCCTCTGAACAAAAGTCAAAGTCCACAATGGCCCACATCCAATCATCGTGTCCGACCCAGAGTCCATACTCATCAGACTACCTCCACCACCCGACCACCGTCAACAACGATCTTCCCGTCCTTGATTACAGTGTCGACTCGTCTGAGCCCTCCATGATCCTCGCGGAGATCACCTTGCAGCACGATCAAATCCGCACTCCAGCCTTCTTCCAGAGACCCGAATTTGAAGCCGGACAATTCCGCGCCGCACGCCTCCCATCCGCCCAGCGTCGCTGCGCGCAGAGTATCTTCCAATGGTATACCCGCTTTGAGAAAGAGTTCGAGCTCTCTGACGTTTTGGCCATGTGCGAATGCGCCCGTATCGCCTCCGCAGGCCAGTCTGACTCCTAGCTCGTGTGCCCGTCTCACGTGCGCCAGGATACTCCGGAAGATATCTTCGCCGTGCTCGTATTCGGGCCGACCTAGCTCAGCAACACACAGCGTCGGGACGTACACCGTATCGTTCTTCTTCATCGTCGTCAAAGCTTCTTCGGAAGGTACCAATCCATGTTCGACAGAGGTGACGCCCGCGTTCGACGCCATGATGACGCCTTCGGGCGAAATGGCGTGCGAGGCCACTGGGATCCGAGCTCGCCGCGCCTCCGCCACAATAGCGTTCATCTCCTCTTGGTTAAACAATAACGAAGTGGGATCACGCGCGTTGTAGGCTACGCTTACCGGCTCGCTGGTAGCGTACGGCGGGTGCAGGATTGGCGGTTGAGTGGCCCATGTCTGTCGTGGGAACCGAAGCGTTCGTCTTCGATATTCGGCGTAGAACTTGATTATGTCGGCTCCTGCCCCGACCCGTCTTCTCACGGCGGCAGTCACGCCTACGACGCCGTCCGCAGCATCCGATATCCGCGGAGTGACAGTACCGATGCCTACTCCCCCACTTCTATCTAATGGTCCTAGTCGATTCTCTTGTCGTATCTCGTAAGAACCGGAAGAAGCGAGTGCTTCAGTCGCAACGAACAGTCTTGGACCAGGGATCACGCCTCTGTTCACGGCGTCCCGGACGCCGATATCGGCATCGTACGCCCCCTCCGTGCCCAGATCGCGATACGTCGTATAACCAGCTTTGAGCGCGAGCCGACAATTGTTTGTGGCGCGTATCGTCCGCTCAACTATACTTTCATCGCGCATCTGATTCAAACTTGGCGCTTCGTCGTACCCATGCAAGAAGATATGCGCATGCGCATCCACTAAGCCGGGTATTACTGTGCTCCCCCGCAGATCTAGATCCGGCGCGTCCACGATCCCGTTTGGCGGTAAAGAGTCATTTCGAATATGTGTGATTAGACCTGATCGTGGGTCGACGGTCAGTGCGACGTCGCTCTCGAATATGCGCTTTTGAGAGTTGAATAAGAGGGACGTGTAGATTGTATATGATGCCGAGCAGTTTTGTGAGCCTAAGTAGCCATCCCGATGCCCAGGCTGAGCAGGCGGACTCGTTGATCTCGCGGAAGAAGCGCCAGGTTTGAGCTGCGTCATAGTGCCCACTGTCAATGTTTGGTATTTATGAACGTCAGATCAGCTGGGGATGACTCAGTGTATGTATACATGCCAATCGGTTGCTCTCAACAATATCTATATCCCACATCGCTATATCAATAATAAACCATGAGCTACGCTCGAGTACAGCATGATCCCAATTGACCAGTACGAGCACGGTAAGCGGTCATCTCCGGTGCATCTAGCTGCCGGACCGGCGAATGATCGGCCTTTCGTCATTGCCATCGCCCACCTCCACCTCTGGCCGCTGGCCCGTCTTGCAGCAGGATCACGTATATAAAGCGTGCTATTCGTCGTTGATATCGCCATACTAGTCGCTCAGTCACAATCAGTATCGTCCATCATCAGAAAAAATGCCAGCAGTCAAACCCGGTTCTCTCATTCTCGTCTCTGGCGCTTCGGGCTACCTCGCTTCGTGAGTGTTGGTATCGGTATCGTAATACCCAATAATCATAGCGTGATCCAGTAAGAGAGGTTTGCAGCAGTCATGCTGATATTGCTGGGTGTGCGACCGCAGCCACGTCGTCGAGGCGTATTTGGACAACGGCTTCGACGTCCGAGGTACCGTCAGGAGTAAATCGAAAGGAGAGTATCTCAAGAATTTGTTCAAGGACAAGAAGAACAAATTCGATTATGTCATCGTGGAGGATATCGGCAAGGTGTGTTCTCAACTTGTAGTATGGCATAGGCGATGTACGGCTGACCACAACTCGTAGGAAGGCGCATTCGACGAAGCTGTCAAAGGCGTCCAAGGCGTCGCTCATACTGCCAGGTGAGTCGTCTCCACGACCATGAATCACTGTACATAAGTTCACGGCTGGTCCGATCGATAGCCCGTTCCACTTCAACGCGGTAGAGCCCGAGGAGCTGCTGGTCCCGGCCAAGCAAGGCACTCTCGGTGTTCTCGAGAGCTTGAAGAAGCACAAGTGCGTCTCATATCAGGTCGTTAACAATGTGACGACTGACAAGCACGCAATAGCCCCGACGTGCAGCGAGTGGTAGTCACTAGTTCGGTTGCCGCAGTGATCAACTCCGAGATCAAGCCTCCTCACACGTGAGTATTTTCTCTGACAAAGTGTAGCAGATTGAGATGCGAATGACGGATGGGTCGCAGCTTCACAGAGAAGGACTGGAATCCTATCTCGCTCAAAGTGGTCGAGGAGAAGGGGCGCGATGCGGATGCATCGAACAAGTATCGCGGTGAGCATCGAGCCTGCGTAGATAGCAAATCATGTACTGATGCTTGTTACGCCAGCGAGCAAGACGCTGGCAGAACAGGTCTTCTGGAAGTTCTTCGAGGAGGAGAAACCCTCGTTTGACGGTGTGGCTATCAACCCGCCTCTGATCTTCGGGCCGATCATCCACCAGGTCGACTCGCCAGAAGCCATCAACACCTCAGTCGGTGCGTACACGGTCTCGCGCCCCTGGCAAACCCGCGGATCGCCGCTGACCATGCTTGTCATGTTTTGTCTTTTGACCGCAGCTGCCTTCTACTCGTGGCAGGAGGGCAAGCACAAGGAGGACGAGCTGCCTGCCCCCGGCGGCAACTATGTGGACGTGCGAGAGGGTGAGTGAATCTTGACACATTGATAGCTGCCAGCGCTGACACAGCTCTGCAGTCGCGCTCGCGCATGTGCGCGCTTTGACCGTGCCCGAGGCCGGTGGCGAGCGGTTCATCATCAGCAACGGGCAAATCACAGGCAACGAATACGTCCTGGTGAGTGGTGGCGTTTGTTATCGCTCATTTGCTATCGAGGCTGAGAGATGCGATGTTGCGTGATCCTACAGGCCCTCCATAAGGCGTTCCCCGACATCAAGAACGTGCCCAAAGGCAACTCTGACCCAGCGTACATCAAGAAAACGCACGAAGAGATCACCTTCCATGACGGAAGCAAAGCGACCCGAGTATTGGACATCAAGTACAGGCCTGTCGACGACACTTTGATCGATATGGCCAAGTCGCTCAAGGAGAGGTTTGGCGCTTAGTGCAGCATCTGCGGCTGCGGCTGCGGATATGCAGAATGACGGTGATGCAGATATCAGAAGTAGCCATATGTTAGTGGAATGTATGCATAAACGCCCTAAGCACACCACCTGGAGGATTGTCCAATAATGCTCTAGTAAATTTCGCTCTCACCCGGTACACTACCTGAACTGTATTTACCATTTACACCATCTGCTCCAAGTAGCACTATCACTATCTCCAGCACCATCGCTACCAACGTTTCTTAATCCTTTGCTACCACTATATAGGTCCACACCACTTTCACCTCACACTTTGCCGATGCTCTAGACTTTACGGCATTTACGATTTTCTTGTACGAACCCCCTGGCTGCAAGCTGTAGGCTAGCCAGCCCTTCGTCAACGTGCCGCCAATCATTCCATCTTTATTACAGACTGCGAATAACTCTTTCCAGCGCATCGGCCACTTTCTCGCTCTTACTGCGAATAATCAACGGCCAAGAGATACGTTCATAGACGGAGACTCAGAACACTTTCAGCTCTTGCCCCTCGGTCAAGGCGACGACAACGACAGCGCCCACGCGAACGGAGATAAGCGTTTTTGGACTTGGCGGAGCGCTCCTCGGTCCCCCAGATACGGCGACAAGATGAAGTTCGGGTACGTCTATGCCATCAGTTTTCGTTATGAACAGCGATGACAGTGCTGATGATGTACCGTGCGTGTGCAGTACTCTGCTAGAGCTGAATAGCAATATTGAGTGGTGGGACTATTACGTCGAGTAAGCCTCTTCATTTTTCACACGTTCTTGGCGCAATCCTGACTTGACCTCTGCGATCACAGCTACGACTCGCTGAAGAAGCTGTTCCCGGAATCTACATTGGATCCGTCGTACCGCGCCACGCAGCAGGATGACGAGTCGACCTCCATCTTGCCCGTACACAGGGGTCGGAGTCAAAAGGAATGGGCTTCTCCTGAACAATTCCGCCAAGCCTTGGACAAGGAGCGGAACAAGGTCATGGACTTTTACCGATCCAAGCTCAATGATTTAGATAGGTCTTATGGGCTAGTGGAGGAGGAAGTCCGAGGTTTGGAAGATCGCGATTTGGCGCAGGATGATACGATCAAGGAAGTTGACGAGGAGGAAGAAGGGGAAGATGGCGAGAACACCGAGGTCCGCGAAACGGACAACCTCATCGGTCCATTGTCGCCCGCAATTTCGCAACACAGACAGAGCAGTAGGAATAGACCGTCCATCATCGGTCGTCTGGGGACAGGATTCCGCGGTTTCGGTAAACGGAAGAGCGTGATGAATAATCGCGATCAAGCCGATCTCCTCGAAGCGGCCATCTCACCCAATATACGCAGTCGAAGCAGGAGCGCCACCCGCCCACTGAAGACTGGCATGTCTGATTCGGTGTCCAGCGGCTACTTCGAAGATTATCAAGGTTCATCACCAAAGACTGGGCGTGCCCCTCTACCAAAGCGCGGTCGCTTGTCCTCGGACGTCGGCTCATCAGACGAGACAGGCACACAAGATCGTCGCACATCATTCTCGTCAAACTCGTCACATGACCGCGAATTCTCATGGCCAAAACGGCAATACCATTCTCTTGGCCTCGTCCAGATGGACCCCTCAACAGTGCCAGACTGGGTGGCTGCCTCGCCACAGAGTCACGACGAAGATCAAGGAGACGGGAATGGTCTTTCAGTTGGAGACAAAGACCCGGTGTATGTCTGGACAGCCAGCAACGATTATGGTACTGTCCTGAGGATCGGTTTCAAGAAGCGTATAAGCGCTGTCTGGCTTGAGGCGTACGCGCTCAAGCAATACGTCGATCTCAATCTGACAGCGTTCGAGAAGATCTTGAAGAAGTGAGCGTCCTTCTATGTCCACTTGTACGATTATGGCTGACCACAAAACCAGGTACGACAAAAATACCAATTCCAAGGTACGTTTACCTTTGATAGACTGAGCGGGGGAAGTATCAGCTGACTCTCCCATAGCTCAAGAAGCAATACGTTTCCGAGACGGTGCTCAAGTCCGAGCCCTGGACGGCCGAAGCGAAAGAAGACCTAGACCATCTGCTCGCTCGGATCTTGTTCCTCTACCGACGAGTCGCTACTGCCGGAGACGAAGATCTCGCCAAGGATCAACTCCG
Source organism: Cryptococcus sp. GC_Crypt_5 (assembly GCA_026538355.1). Taxonomy (NCBI): domain Eukaryota; kingdom Fungi; phylum Basidiomycota; class Tremellomycetes; order Tremellales; family Cryptococcaceae; genus Cryptococcus; species Cryptococcus sp. GC_Crypt_5. The sequence goes on from JALPBZ010000024.1 coordinate 118,033, forward strand.
CTCCCAATTGCGCGAAAAGGTAGTCATTGACCGAGAGACAGTCTGGTCTCAGATGGTCTCGGGCCACAACAAGAACACTGGTATATTCCGAAGCGTCACGCCGGATGTCGTCGTATCCTCTTTCGAACCAGATAAGCAACTGGTCAATACTCCCTTTGGAAGATTCAGGCGGCCCAATTGGTTGTCTGGCAAAGCTCTCATCCTCGCATTCGCACTGGTCGTGCTTGTCGTGTTGATCCAGGTCCAGCCGTTCGACAGAGTAGAAGAAAGCAACTGTTTGGCGATGCTGGTATTCTGCACCATCCTTTGGGCAACCGAGGTAGGTACAACAACACCTCTCGTCAATTCGAAACGCTGATCTTCGCGCAGGCCATACCTCTATTCGTCACATCGCTCTCTGTCCCGTTACTAGTGGTGTTCTTACGAGTACTGCGATCTACAGATGGCGAAGACACGCGTCTTACCGCGGCGGACGCTACCAAGTGAGTCCTTGCCATTCCGAATTCGTTGCATGTTCGGGTTTGGCTGACCCTTCGTAGATACATCTTCTCGCAAATGTTCTCCCCCACAATCATGCTCTTGATTGGTGGCTTCACTATCGCTGCCGTTCTGTCAAAAACTCGACTGGATGTCATGACGGCTACACGTATTCTCAATGCTGCTGGATCTAAACCGAGTGTCGTATTGATCGTTCTCATGTTTGTGGCGACATTTGCGAGCATGTGGATCAGCAACGTTGCTGCGCCAACGCTTTGTTACGCTCTGATCAAGGTACGTCGTCTCCACCTGTCTAACCGAAAGTATGCGGCTAACAACGATTGTAGCCTATCACCGACGAGCTTCATCCCAAGTCGATGTTCTCAAAATGTCTGATTGTGAGTGCCGCATTGGAAGTCCTTCTCGGTGGATGTAGGCTGATTCAGACCAGATCGCGATCGCCTTGGCATCCAATATCGGTGGTCAAGCGTCCCCCATCTCTTCCCCTCAGAACCTCATTGCGCTCGGCTCGATGGATCCTCCTCTCTCTTGGCTCCAGTGGTTTGCCATCTCCATCCCCGTCTCGTCACTATCGGTAGTTGCGATCTGGGCATTTTTGCACCTGAACTATCGATGGGAGAGCGAGCTACAAATCCCAAAAATGCGAAAGAACACCGACCAACTCACCTGGACTCACTACTACGTCTTGGTCGTCACTGTGCTCACGATCGGTCTGTGGTGCGGCGAGAAGTCGATGGAGGGCTGGGTGGGAGATATGGGCATCATTGCTATTATTCCACTCCTAGCTTTCTTCGGATCAGGTATCCTTTCCAAAGTGAGTCTGCCCCAGTCGTCCATAGTCCGCGGAGCGATAGGATGTCCGCTGACCCCACGCTAAGGAGGACTTCCACTCGTTCCACTGGTCGATCGTCTTCCTCGCCATGGGCGGTATAGCTTTGGGTAAAGCCACACTGTCTTCCGGTCTACTAGACGACCTAGACAAGCTGCTCGAATCCCTCGTAGAGGGCCTGGGTCTGTACTCGATCTTAGTCGTCTTCTCACTCCTTGCGCTGGTCATTGCTACTTTGTGAGTATCGCTAATTCCTCGGATGTGGAGAGGTCGCTCACACGGTCATATCCTTCGATCGCAGTATATCTCACACTATCGCGGCGGTATTGCTGGTACCTATCGCCACGAGAATCGGAGAATCGCTGGACGAGCCCCACCCTCGTCTCCTGATCATGGTCAGTGATGCAAACTATCAATCTACTCTATTGCATGATTATTGACAATTTTGGGTTACCAGGCTACCGGTCTGATCTGCTCGGCGGGTATGGGTCTGCCCGTTTCCGGTTTCCCTAATATGACAGCGTGAGTGGAGTGTGCTGTTGCTACTCTCCATGCCGAAGTTGTCGATCATGAACAGGCTAATTCGAGATATCTGAAACATAGGATCACGCAAGAAAACAAACTTGGTCAACGATTCATCGGTGCATCGGACTTCTTGAAGAATGGTGTACCCGCCTCGCTCCTCGCGACATTTGTGAGCTTTGGGCTTTGAGCATTGATTTGATCTCAGACTCAACGTCAAGTATGACTCAAAAGCTGATTTGTTTGTGGTATAGGTCATCGTCACCGTGGGCTATGCGATCATGCGCGGTTTGGCGTGAGTGTGGTAGTTTCCCGCTAGATTCGTGGTCTGCGATTCATGCTGACCACGATCCCCCTATCAGGCTGTAAGAGCGTAAGAGCGTACGAGCGGCGGAGGTATGGTGTGATTGCGAGATGATGGTCGACTGCCTAGTCAACTTGACTAGTAGGCCCAGAATGAACAGTCTCCGTCAGTAGTAAAGGTAGTAATCTTGATCCCTAATTCTGTTAATTTGCTGTCTGTTCGGATTACAATCTGCATAAGCTATAGAATACTGTATGTCCGGTGTCCGATGTCTTCTCTACTGCTATATATCATATATCATTCATCATCTACCTCTTAGTACGGGATCTGAATAATTGCAATAATTGAGATGATAGCCATTCGTGAAGACTTCGCAAGTATCTTTGAGGCCCACTTCAGCACTCCACATCTCTCACGCAAAGTGCACGCGATGACCGAAGAACGCTTGTCGCACGATCACGGCAGTTCATTGGCACCATGATCCATGATCGTTCATGAGCTACATGTATATGCAAGTATAAAGTACTGTCGACGACGATCTTGCAATCTTGCGCTTTTGGAATGTTTAGATCTTGCAATTTTTGTACGTTTCGCTAGCCACTCTGCTGATGCGGTTCGCTCCATCTTGATAGTCGCTCTGCACACAGATACCTCGCCTACTCTCCATTCCCATTCGCATCCCCATTTCCATCAGCCTTATCCTTGTTCTCACCGCTGTCCTCAACGGCGATACCCTGAGGCGCCTCGTCGTCCTTGCCCACTATCATTCGCTTAGAGGAGTCCGCCACTGTCTCTCCTTCCTCCGTCACGCCCACTGGCTCCGCTATGAGATTACCCCCATCCAGCTGGATCAGGATACCTTCCGATGCGCCATTCCCGGCTTGTGCGCCGTCAAGCTTGATGGGCGGAGTACCGGTCACATTGTTCGTCTGCATAGGCGATCAGCTCAGTCACCCAGCCATAACGAGGAGCCAGCTTACAGAAGGTCGTCGACTGAAAGCATTGATCACTTTTCGGCGTTCGATGATACCGCCTACAACGGCGTTAGCGGGACTATCCTCGACTCGAGTCAGAAGCATGGCAGCCGCGGGACCTACGCATGACGGCTGCGGGGCCAGCTCTCTTGGCTGCCTTCTTCGAGTGATTGTCCTCGTACCGATCTGTTTCATCGACCTGTATGGACATGGTGAGCTGTGTTATCACCGTTGGTATTCACGGCAGACTGACAATTTCCTCGCCAATAATTCTATTCCGCGAAATAGGTTAGCAAATTGGTACGTTGGCTGGTGGGAAGTATGCTCACTCTTCAATCAGGTCTTCCACTGCGAGCCAAGCGATCAGCTACTTCCTGCTAAGCATGAACGAGTGACTAGCTTACAGCTGACGATGCCCAAAGCGCCCCCCTTTTGACCCGGAGTGTTGCTGATGAGTAACATGTGTGCACGACCGGTCTGGAAGTAGTCCAGTGCTTGGAAACAGTTGATATCGGGCTTAGCCTCGGGCAGCGGGAGCAACGGGAACTTCGATACAGGCCACTCGTCATCAGGATTGTAGGTGATGAGCTGATAATTCATCATTATCAGCGCCGACACTCTCCGCTCGACCAGAGTCGCCTCACTCTCTTGACAAGCAGCATCCCAATGAAGTTGTCCTTCTGGCCAGGTTCATGGATCGGTATGCGCGAGAATCCCGACAGCAAAATATGGTCAATCGCGTCGTGGTCAAGGATCTTGTTTGCGGGAAGTGTGTGACAGTCCTTAATGTCTGTCATGATGGCATCGACATGCTTCTCATTCAACGAGAGGACACCGTTTAGAATGCCAATCTAAGAGGGAGAATCAGCTTCTGAGGCTACTCTAAGCCCTAAATCAGGAGTTGCTCACTTCATCATCGCGCAAGGGCTCCTCGCCCTCTCGGTGGAATTGCAGGAAGCTCTTTAGTTCGGCCTTCTTGTATCTGCATTTGTCTGTCAGCCGGGGTTTCCATATGTGGACATTGCCATATCTAGGAGCGCGAAGGGTATGGAAAAGATGAACGATGACTCACGTGTTTTCCTGCTCACTACCGAGCACTCTGTCAAGCAGTTTCGCAATAGGCCAAGCGATAGGTGAGAACAGTAACATCATGCCCCACACGAGGGGCGCGCAAGCGCCGCCGATGACGAGTCCGTATCGAACGCACACCTGTGAGTCAGGTCAGCTTGGGAGCCTCTGGATATGAAGGCGAAGGCAGCTGAGACTTACGGCCTGAGGGATGATTTCGCCGAAGATGACAATCATTGTAGTGGAGACTATAACGGCGTATAACCCTCCGCCAAGAACGTCGTCGAGGAAGATCGGAAGCGATTCGTTGACGATCTGTTCGAGCTAAGTAAGCTGATGGAGCTAGGAAACTTATGACGAAGAGCAGCACTCACGACATTGCTCAGAAGCAGCACTACCAGGACCCAGTGTCTTCCGCGCTGGAGGAGATTCAGTACTTTATTGGCGGCCTTGCGCTGTTTGGGGTCTTCGGAGGATGACGAGAGCACACGGAGATTCAGGTCGTCCGAGCCCATCAACGCGAGTGTCAACCTGTTCAGCGTCAGTACGATCCGCTGCGTCCTACTGCGTTCTACTCACCCTGCGAAGACGCCTCCAGCGAGGACGAGCACGACGCTCAAGCCCAACTTCCACCAGAAAATGGGACTGTCTGGCGGGTCTTCGGGCTCTATGGGTTCTGCCGCCAGCATGGTGGTCGCAGCCCATTCTGAGCGTTTGGGGATGAGATGTAAGAGTTTCGTCAGGGAGAGGAGGGTCGGGAGGGCGGTTGACCCCCTGGCTCTAGTAACCCGAGTGAGGGGCGGCATGACGGGTGCACTAACGCGGAGTTGTGAGGGGAGAGCGAATGAGACGGGTGATGGTCAGTGCAGAGAGGTGCGACCGGCTAGAGACAGTCGAGGATGAGAGAGAGTGCACGAGTACTGAGCAATGTGTGTGAGGGGGATTGAGTGAGACAAGAAGGACTGGATCGGGAAGAGGCAGAGCAAAAGGTCATCTGCGCACGGGCTATTCTCGTATATACAGAAAATGACGCGCACGGGGCCCCTCGCCGGTGATTATGTAACGGGTCAAAGCTCTTTCCACGCGAATGACTTCACTGTCTGGTTCAGTACCCACTTCGCTCTTTGCTTTCTCTCTTCTCTCACGATCTTACATGCAATGCGAACAGACATGGACGAATCCACCTCATAGAAAGCATACTCTTCACAGTGGTTCCCTGTACTCACCTACTCACTCTCTCTCTCCCTGCGTCATGGCATCCCACTCCCAGCCCACTCACGCCCTCTCACTCCCCTCAACGCAATTCACTACTCACGCCACGCTTCCTCACCTCCCTTCCCTCAAACTCAAGATCACCCCGCACTTACGCGTGCCCACACCACTAATCTCGCCTCTGGCTAATGGCAGGAAGGTGGAGGAATGCCTGCATGTCATTGTGCCTATTGGCGGGAAAGTCCGGATCTGCCTTACGGTTGATCCTGATGGGCTGCCCGTAGACGAGGATCAAGTGTACGAGATAGTGCAGAGCCGACTACAGGCTGTCTTCACGCATGTGAGTAGCTATGACATGTCGTTGGTGCTCATCACTGACTCGATTATCGCGGGTAGAGCTACTCGGCTCTCGCCCTCTCTCCGCTCGAGCCCGTCTTCTCCCCTCCTCCAGACGCAGACGCAGACACAAACGCTCAGACCCTCGTGCTGAATCCGCTCACCGCATGTCCCGCCAGTACTTACCTCAACACTCACCTGATCTCTGCTGGTCATCCCATTGCTCACTTGACCAAAATCGGCCTGCATTGCTGTTGGACTGCTCAACAACGTGCCGTATTCACAACCCCATCCCGCCTACGTGGCGACACAGCAGTAGTCCAAGACGAACAGGTCCTGTCGTATCTCGATAAGGAACCAAATGCGGAAGAAAGCAACGATGATATGCTTCTGATACTAGATGAGGGGGAAGAAGAAGAAATACTGCTGTTGGATGACGAAGAAGGCATGGACGACGTGGCAATACATGAAGTACTCGACAACGCCGTCCAAACTCTGCACGGGGACATCGAAGCGGACAGAGACGAGGGTGAGTCGAACGGCTTCATGCGAAGGACGTGTATCTCCCACTAATTTTGTCGATATGATTCATTTTCACCCGCTAGAATTGCACTTTCTGGACACCCAAGTCAAAAAAGCAATAAACCGATTTGCACGAGAGCAATTGATCAGGTGCGGTCTCTCCTCTGTCTCCTCTGATCCTTGACCGCGAGCTGAGGTGACGCTCCCGACCAGACGCTTTCCTCTCATCTTCGATGGGGGCCTATTACAGGTAAAGCCGAACCAGCTGATCCAGACGACACTTATGTTCACTAATGCCTTATCAGTACTCATCCAAGCTCGCCATCTATCCAGCTCTGCCCGCGGCATTGACGCGTTTTCTGATGCTTTCTCTTAACCAACAAACCCCTTTGGCCAAGAATGCTAAGGCAGCCCTCAAGGCACTGAGATATATTCAAGCTCAACTCCTCAATGAACGCCTCACACGTGCCGCAAATCTCCCTGCAAGGAAACAGAAGGCCAAACGCAAGCGCAAGTCAGAGTACAATCCCCAAGCCATAGAGGAGCGAGATACCGAAACATCAGTGCCTTCTGGCAAGCCCGGCCGAACAAATTCTGCCAAATCGGACATGTCAAGCAACTCGAAGAACGATGAGCCCAACGCTGACGAGACCAGTGACCTGGAGCCAGAGGAACGTGTGGCAACGTATTTGAGAGCGCACAATGCACGCACGATCCAACAAGATGGTCATGGGAGGAATGGGGAGGAGCGGAGAATGAAGAGAGTGCTCGGAGAAGCAATGGCTCGTATCGGCAGAGCCAAGTTTGAAGGCCGTCGACGGAGCTCGGGACGGATGAGATACAGTGCGGTTCCGGTCAGTTGCGCGACTCACATAGGAGGCAACCAACTGACTTTGATACTGGCTTTCAATATTCGCAGCTATCGTACGAGGACGAGTCGCAAGCGACCGCTCCAAAACCACAGGCACTGGTCCAGCGCTTCGTGGAAAGAGCCGCCCGGAACACGACTGATGCTTCTTCATTGCTCAATGCTGCTCTGCCGCCTGACGTCGTGCCGAGCCTTCCGACTGTCATTCCTGCAGATGTGTACATGGAAAGTCCAGACGACGACGAGGACCTCATCCTTGACGACTTCTACGACGAGCAACGGGACAGCTACGTGCATCGGGAAGCAGAATATGATGGCTATGAGGATGTCCACGATATCTCACTGGAAGCTGAAGTGGACGACTGCGATGACGATCTCATCTTAGTTGATGATGACTATGATCACGAAGTGTCGGGATGGGTGAGTCGTCTCTTATGTCAAGCGACAAGGTAGTGCTCAGCGCTGACATCAGACTTTAGCAGGTCGATGCAGCTGGCGACCATCATATTCCATCGCCTGACAAATTTGACTTCGTTGGGCTTTCTGACAGCGATTATCACCAACAGGCGTCAGAGAAAGCTTACGAGCTGAGGGGAGACGGGATAGATGATGAGCTGCTGCTGTTGGATGAAGATGAACCTGTCATTTTTAAATAGTGGTATGCGAGAGCGTAACGATGTTATCTACAGCCAGCTTTCGCCCACTGCGCGCATGGATGTGATGAGCTCCCACTGTATATCGAGTCTAGAGAGAATATCACCGTTCACTTCGTACTCGCGATACATCGTGATTCCCATGCACGTAAAGAGCAACCCTCTCAAACGTGTATGCTCAATTGTGAAGAATGACCATTTCGCTTAAGCTACCGCTGTTCGTCACGCATGTCGCACCGCCCACTCGTCATACTTTAGTACGCTGGTGCCTGATGAACTGGCAAAAGACAAAAGCGAATTCAGGGGCTTGGCATAGCATTGAAGCAATTATCGTCTGATTCCGACGGAACCGTCTTTACCGCATCATAGCAAGTAGCGAGTGCACAGTGATGGGAAGGGGAATGGAAAAAGTCAGTCCTCTAATACATATCATCTTGGTTGCTCTCATACGACGGAACGAACCACGGCATAGCTACGGACACGGACACGGACACGGACAACGGAGTTACGGGCAACGAGAACTACAATAACGAGCGCACAGGAATAGGAATAGGGATAGATCTGGATCGTTGCCTTTGCCACCTAATCACGTATCCGTCGAGCGGAAGGGAAGCGATCATTACTATCGAACTCGAGTACTTTTATCTCGAGGTATCACACACACAACACCGTCAATTTCATCAACACCACCACCGAGGACAAGGATCTGCTCGACTATCTCTTCGTTATCCGCTTCCAGCTCTTACAGTCATCAGGCTACCATCAACGAACGATCCGACTGCGGTATCCTCACTCATTCCCTCACGGAAGATATAGGCGGAGTCAGTCGTGAGTGGATACTGTTCCTTCGCTCTCTGCTCTCCTGTCTGCTCTCCTATCTGCCCTCTGTGCTCTGAACTGTCCTTCCGTCAGATGCTTTCGATGTCTACTGTATAGACGCTTTCGGTCATCCCTTTGCTTCTGACTCTTATTTCACCGCTTTGACCCTTTCTCCAACGGAGCCTCCTTTGTCTCCAGTCTCCCGTCTCCACGCGAAGCGAGTAGCGCGATCTATTCATTCATGACACCGCCTCACGTCCTCATTGTCTTTCATCATACCAGTCTCCTGCTCATACTGACACCGAACCTGCTTTCCCTACAGCGGCATGGGCATTCTATCCCGATTTCGAAACTCGTCCTCCTCTTCGCCCAGAGATACAAAATTGCCCGCTTCAGCTTCTGCTGCTCCCGCCCCGCTTAGCCCCACCTCACAGACACATTCCCAGCTCGAGCCGAAAACACCCACGCCATTCACTCCGAATACACCATCTTCCACTTCCGCGTCCCCAGCATCATATCATGCTCTCGCGACCTTGCCCGGACCTCCGCTCCGACCGACTATCCCCCCTCCCTCTCCCTCAACCAGCTCGATAGCATCCCGTATCTCTAGGAAACCATGGAAGAGATCCACATCAAATCAGCTCCCACCGACCACCCCTATCAGCAGTCTCAAGGGTAGAGGAGGGAAGGGCAAGACCGCAGTGTATGAGAATGATCAAATAGGAGGCGCGGCCTACGAGGATCTGAGCCCGCCGCAGAAACTTCCCGTAGCGGGCAGAACAGTCTCAATGCCCGTCACGCCTCGAATCAACTACAAGCGCATCAGTATCGGCAATGATGGCCAGGCGATACCCAGCTTCCCCTCGCATACGCCAACGTCCCCAGTCTCCGTCAAAAGCAGTATAATATACGAAAGCGATCCTGCTCGCAAAATCCGTCCCGAGAGCAGTCAGTTCAGACAGGAAGGAGGAGTACTTGGTCGCCTGGGATTCGAGTCCACCGATATAGGTGCAACGGACGAGAAGGAACTCTGGGTCGACTCTACCAGTGCTGGTCACGGACAGGAGGAGATGACTGAGGTAGTAGGAGACGAAGCCGTAGCGGCTGACCCGGCAGCTATCTCGGACGCAGTCGACTCAGCGGTCGCGATGTACCAAGGCGATATGACGTATGATGCGGATGCTGGGGTCGATCAGAGCGGCGCAATGGACGAAGGGGACATGGAGGTGATAGACTCGCCGGAGAAAAAGGCTAAATTCTGGACGGGCAAGGGCAGAGCGCGCAGAGCGTCGAAAGCCGCTGCTGATTATGCAGAGATCGAGAGGGTGAGTCTACCATTCTACATCCTTGGTACATCATCGGCGTAGCTGACCACTCATATTAGTCTGGCTCGCCAACACCACCAAAAAGCAGTGTCTCAGGTGGACCACCTGATGCCACCGAACTGCAGCAGATACGTCCTCAGCAGCTGCGTCGTCCATCCTCTTCCCTTTTCCACAATCCTTTCCACCGAACCGCGTCCCGCGCCTCATTGGCTCTGGATCATGAAAAGTCACCGATCAACGATAGCTCCTTCCAGCTTCGAGGGTTTCGCCATGTCTCTGGTATGTCAGATGTCGAAGGGGCCGGAGGCCTGGAAGGGTATCTCTCTCACGTCAAAAAGGGTGCAACTACCCAGCCAATGGCGGATAACGAGCAAGATCAAGGTGTACCGTCAAGTCCCGTTGTTCCTATCCCTCCAAGCTCATTCGCTAGACCGAGAGTACAATCAGCTAGTTACTCGCGACCACCGAGCATTGCTGGATCGGCGATGTCAGCGGACGACTTCATCACCTCGACAAACAAGGTCAGCGCAGGCGCATTCAGAAAAGGCATACGACGACCTAGTGAAGTCTTCGGCACAATGAGCGATATCGGTCATGGCAGTCCAATTCGCGGCGATGAAGACGACATGCCATTCATGGCAGCAATGCAGCGGAACGGAAATACGAGCAGCTCGACGTCGAGAGTGAACAGCATGAGCTCTCTCAAAAGCGAGCGGGATGTCCCGAGCCAGCGGAACGACAGTCAACCAACTCCCAGCCCCGCACCGAGCCCTGCGTTGAGCTTCACGGTACAGCGGCATCACCGCGGCGTCTCCGGAGGATTCTTGGTCAAAAGTACGCGCTCAACACGTGCCAGCGAACTCCCTAATGCTGCTATTGGTACAGATGGCGGACTGCGCCCAAACGCTTTCGCTACCCCTCCCACGACCCGGACGCCATCGCCTATCCAGACAGATCAACAGGAACTCGTTATTTCGCCAAATCGCGTTGATGACCAAGCGGCATTCTCACCCGTTGACGGCTATTTTGCGAGGACCGCTCCAGCGTTCACGGGCCATGCAGTTCCAACCCGAGCTAAAGCTGCCCCGCTGAATGAGCCGAAACCGAAACCTGACGTCCAACATTCTGCGCCAAGGACACCGAGTCCAGTGATGTCACCAGACAACCCGATCAGCCCACGGCGTGCGGCTCCTCCGCCAGTAGGACCAATTCGCCTGCCCGAACCAGGTGACAAGACTCCAGCTCTTCTCAACCTCCCTCTCCCACCTGATCAAATGCCCGATACTCCGCCTAAGCAGGCCAAGGAGCTCTCTCAGCATGCGCCTAGCTCGGACGGCCATGGTTCCATAGGTCTAGGGAGTGCAGGGAGGAAGAGGCTCTCGTTGCTTGATGAGCCTATGCGAATCATCTCGGGTTTATGGTCGCCTCAACTCGCGGATAATGAAGGGTTTGATCCTGCGCTCCCTATAACCTCGGAGACCCTCCCCGCCGACAGCGAAAACAAGGGACTGGCCGAATCTGCTTCGCAAGCTGATGACGATACGGGCAAATTCGACCACGACACAGCAACGCCGGGGCCCGGCTCTGCTTTAGTTCCTGCGCCCATTTCCACCACTGTCGCCCCGGCTCCATCCGCAGTGCCAGAGGATCAAATTCGCTCGCCGCTGGCTGAACGGCTGGCGAACGTTGCGATCTCCACTTCCAGCACTAAACCTGCCAAGCCGTCATTACAGAGTCTCAAGACTGATGAACCGGTCAAAGTACCACATATTGGGGCCGCAATCGGTGACTCGCTTTCGCCGGCTAGTAACCAAACATCAGAGACTACACGCGGTGGCGTACTTCCAGTCCAGGCATCTACGCCCTTCTCAAGCTTTTCGAGAGCCCGGCGTGTCTCAGGAGCCTCTGTGTCAAGTAGCGCCGAGAGCGAAAGTGGAGACGAGATGGCGGTAGAGGCGAAGCGACGAGTGTCTGTTGCTCAACAACGAGCAGCACTCGGTCGTTCGGAATCAATGGCTCAAGAAGCGGACATCAGACGACTTAGTGGCCAGGCCTCGACTCGAAGGGTGCCTGGTGGTCCACGGAAGCCTTCTGTCAGAGGTCGTTTATCCTCTCCTGGCAGTATAGCTTCCGGACTCAACTTTTCGCCTCAGCCTGTCAGGGACGAGCGAACCGACAAAGACGCGGGTGACAGCGACGACGACGAGCCGTTGGCTGTCATCAGGCATAAAGCTTCTCGGTCTTCCTTCAGTCTGACCAGTATCAACAAGTCCGCTTCCCCTCTTGACAGAGCGCGCGGCTCTTCTCGCTCGCCAGCCCAAGCATTCAAGCCACTCCCTTCCGAGCTTGACAAGGAGGGTCTGGCCAAGCCGAATGTTGCTACGCCATCCGGTGGAGTCACGGCTTCTCCGGCTTCCTCTATCTCTGGTACTGGAACCGCCATGACATCGACGGACGGTAGCAAGAGCAGTCATCGCTTGACGACGCCGAGAGAGTCTACCGATGGTCAACTCCATGATCAAGTCGATAATCTCAATGAACGAAAACGGCAAACCCAAGCGGCTCGACCACAATCTCATCAACAAAGAACGTGGTCCCCATACACCCCTTACGACACAGCACAGCGATCTACCTCCTCCATGAGTCCAGGCCCGATGATGATGGGGATGCCACCGATGTCCTCGCCGATGGATCCTAGCGTCATGGCGCAGATGGATCCAGCTGCTTTGCAGTGAGTCGATCATTTCCTCTGGTCGAGTTGCTCGTCGACGCTATATTTGCACTTTGATGGATTTGATGCTGATTACATGCGATTTCCCGCCCGTAGCGCAATGTTGAAACAGCAGTGGCAGATGCAGTTCATGGCTGCGGCCTATCGGGCCTCGGAGGAAGAGTGGGAACGAGCAAGCTCCGTATCGGGGCAGAACGGGCCTGTGTCCGGTACTTCCGGCACTGGGCCAAGCCAAGGTTATCCTCAGCCTACACCTTCGGCATTCCCACCGATGCAATTTGCGTCTAATGGTGGTGCATTCCCATACGGATACGGATACCCTCAATACCAGCCGACCGATCCAGCACAGCAATTATCACTGCCCTATTTCCCCTTCCCTACAGGCGGTTTTGGCTATCCTGGTCCTGGTCAATCACCAATGACAAGTCCGAGCGTAGGCGGGATGTACAATCACGGGACAACCTCGCAGTCCGTTTATGGAGGTGAATACGGATTCGGTCCGCCAAACGCACCAAAAGTATCAAAAGCACAAAGACCAAGCGCGTCCTCGCATCGTCGCTCGACTTCAGGCTCGTCATTGAGTTTGCTGGACAGTCCGGCGAATCGCGCGAAGACCCCGCCATCAAGTTGGCGGACGACGTCGTATGGCGATAACGGGATTGGAGGTAGTCCCCCAACGCCGAAAAAGACGCGCGCACAGTCGACTTTGATCAATTAGTCAGCTCATGATCGATCTGGATCTTTACTTGTAGATCTGCTTTGCTTCCTGCACTTGTTCACGAATCTCGCATTAGACAGATGCCATATACCGTAATGGTCTTGTTGTATATAATGATGTCCTTATGAATAACGATGATGTATCTGTAGCAGATACATATCTGACGAGATAGGTCTCATGTATAATGTCCTTTCCGCCATACTGATTACATATCCTGTCTGCGTCTCCGTAAATTTGCACATTGCAGCAATAGCACTACTATCCCTCGACAGCTACTTGATCGCGTAACGCCCTCGCTTCGAACGCGCGCCACCATTCGACTCTGCGCGCGTACGCCGCAGCCCCAGGTCCGGGGGATGCTACGATCCTCACACCCTCTTCCTCCTCCTCTTCTTCCTCCTCCTCCTCCTCTGCCTTTCCCTCCTTCTCCGCTTCGTTCTCTGCTTTGTCCGCAGCCATTGCTTCGGCCTCCGCCACTGCGTCGGCCTCTATGTCCGCTTCGTGCTGCAAGATAAGCTGCGACCCCCCGGCCCGCTCGCGGCGCGCTTTCCGCCTCTCCCTACACTCGCTGACGACAGTATCGAACCCTATCCACCGCCTATCACTACCACTATCCCCATCTCCAGCTGCTCCTGCCCCTGCCCTTGCGCCCGCGTTTGCTTGAGCGCGCGCGCGCTCCCAGCCCCAACGCGCTTTGTACGCCATGCCCACACTGCACGCATTCCAATCGGCGTCTTTCCACTGCCTCTGCGCCTTCCTCTGCCGCTTCCCGCCCTTGCCCGCTGCTGCTGGCTCTTCAGCCTCGGGCAATTCGGCCAGTTTGCAGATATTGGTCGAGAATACGTCCGCCATCAGACTCAGTATCGTCCGATTCGCACTTGCGCCGCCGGTCGCGTACACTCTGCTCAGTCCTCCTTTCGTGGCTTTGGCTTCGCTGCCGCCGCCGCTGCCGTCGGTTTCTAATACGGAGGAAGAGCGCGAGTGATAGTTCAGTAATTGCGATTCCAGTATCGCTAGAGCTTCTTCCCGTACGTCGGCGAACTGCTCTACCCGTTTAGCCGTAGAGGCCATAGTCGATACGTCGGAATCGACGTTCGCAGACTCGGGAATGTACTTGTACACCCCATGTGCCCCGTTAGGCTATTCGTAAAGCAAAGAGAATCAGCTTGGCTGAACCAGTATTCTGCGAGACTCGGCACGCGGTCACTCACGACGATATCGGGCAACAACCACCAGAATGCTGCGCCCTTCGCCTCGTCGTCCGCTGACTTTGGTCGGAGGTCCTCGACAGCAGTGTTGAACGCGTCCCATGAGTGGTCGAAGTACGTGTCGCGAACATGCTGGCGCGCGAGCGAGCCGTCTGTGCCGAGACACATCTACGTCAGCGCCACAAAACAGTGATCAAGCGATCTAGCCGACGATCAATGGACAGCGTTGAAGGACGAGACGCACTCTTGTACACTATCATATTGAAGTACCTCAAGACTTCCGACCCTCCGTGCTCCCGCTCCGTATCTTGAGCACTTGGCGGCGCGATCTGAGCAGGGTGGAAGAAGGCGTGATACTCTGGGTGGGGATGGTACGTGCTCGTGGAAACGAGTACGACGTCGGATGTTCCGAGGGATAACATCCCTTCGTTCTCGCGCACTGCGGCGTGGTCTGTATCAGCATCCCCGCGTTCTTCTTTCTTCCTGAGCACTGTTGTGAACACGGGATAGGTAATAAGGAATGAGGAAGCGGCAGTGGTGGTGGTAGATATCAACGTAGCTCGAGTACGTACGATTGAGACTGAGGAACGTGGCTGGGTTGTCGCCTGTCCCAGGAAAGACTGCACAGTCCGGGTCGAAGCCGTACCTCTCCACGAACCATCTGCCGATCTTGCCCACCACTCGCCCGCCATCAGTCTCGACCGTGCCCAATTTCCTCTCCAGCTCCGCCGCCGCCCCACGCTCGCCGGCGATAGCGCCCAGAACATCCTTATTCCAGCCGCGTTCGGCAGTATTCATGGTCCAGAGGTTCATCCCGCACGCATCGCTCTCGTCGATGCCCTTCACCTCGCCATCCAGACAAAGCAAGGTGGTGACAGCACTAGACACCAAACTGATCCGGTCCGTACCTTCGTATGCCTCTGGATCAGAGACTTTGAAGCGCATGATCTGCGAGCCGGTGAATCGCTCGTACGCTCGCGAACCTGTTAGTTCGGCTAGGGCCTCGGCGCCCCCGACGGCCGCTTCCATCGCTTTGCATTCGGCGCTGGTGGACGAGTCTTGCCAGTTGGGTATTATCGTTCTTGAGAATGCTGGAGTGAGTTGGGATGCGAGTGTCTGCGTCGGATCAACGGAGGACAGGAGGTGGGAGGAGGCGCGAGACCAGTAGACCGAGGCGTGTTGCTGATGACGTGCGGATCAGCTCCTGCAGCTTGCATCTTACTTCCTCGTATCATCGCGTCCTCATACCCCATATCCTATACCTTATATACTCATAAATGCGCAAGAGTAGAGATAGACGTACCTGCCCAGCAGCAGCCACACCCTTAATCTCGCCAACAGCCCAACCGCGCGCTTTGATCTTATCAAAAAGCCTATCCAACGCCTCCACCAGCATACCGACGGGGGACGAGACTTGCCCAGGCGCAGGACCGAAAGTCACCCCGCCCCGGGTCTTGTAGTGCGGAAGATCGGAGTCGAAGTGGATCGCGCATTCTGCTATGACGTCCAGGTCGACGGAGAGCAGGGACGCTTTTAGCGATTGGGTCGAGGCGTCGAGTCCTAGGAATAAGGGCGGGGGAAAGGGGGAGGTCATGGTATACCTGGTGTCCGGGTTTCGGGTTTCTGGGTTTCTGGGTTTCTTCGTTTCGGCGCTTTCAGTTCTTCGTTTTTGGCTGATTTGCTGGTTTACTGGTTTCTGAGTATTTGAGCTCACGCAAGTTAGTACAATCAGCAAGATGCACCGCGCACGATCTAATGCTATACAAAGATGAAGATGAGTAGGATCACTAATCAGTAAAGGTATCTCTCCCCAGTCGCTTCACCCAACGTCGGAGTACATAGAGCCGCCGTCGCTTGTTCGGACCATTTAGCCGGTCTCATCTAAACATTGCACTCTCGGCATCATCCGGTCTTTCCGATCGGTCCATTTCTTCTCCTTTCTACCGCGTTTGCTCCGAGCATATCTCTTTCAGTAAGTGATGTAAAATAATCGCAACGATAAGTAACAGACAGACAAGGGGAGTCACAGCTACTTCCTACACACAACGAGACGACGATGGATGATGAGGTAGCGTGGCAACGTACACGTCTACTCTCAATCACGGTGAGACACTGCACAGGAACGTTGCTGGTGAAACCTTGCTCGAAGTCATTCAATTCATCGTCGTCATATCTACAACTAGTACAACGGTTTCGTCCATGCTAATTCTTTCAGTCACTTCAAGTCGAGCTTCAACGACACTGTACGCAGCACCCCATCAAAACATGCACGATGCACGATGCCGTTTACAGCTCAATCAGCAACATCTCCTCTTTCTCCTCCTTCTCTAACCCATTTGGCGCTTCCATCGGTGCATCGGGGAAGATGGTTGGTGGAGCTTGAGGGAAAGAAGAAGCAGAGTATACGCCCGGTGGAAGCTGCTGCTGTTGTGACTGGGGCTGCGACGGCTGATAATACTGCTGCTGCTGCTGAGGTGGTTGATGGAAGGATTGGGCGTTTTGACCCCATGATTGCGGCTGTTGGGCCTGCGGCTGAGGTGGCGGGGAAGTTGGCAATGGGATCGACTGGGGGACTGGTGTAGGAGAACCATACGATTCGGCAGGAGGTGCCGATGGCTGTGATGGCGGCGCGGATGCTTCCTGTTCGTTATGCCATTGCGGAGCAGATGGCAATGCCGAGTGTACGCTCGTACTGGGCGATGTTGGGTGCGTGGCTAAATCGACGGGAGGCGGAGCTGAAAAGGATGGCTCGGGAGCTGTCGGAGCGGAATGATATGGTTGAGCTTCAGTAGTGTCGAAGGGAGGGGCTCCGTAGGTCATTGAGACTTGTCGCTGAGGCGCTGAGGGTGACTGAACAGGTTGCGCGTGAAGTGATGTTTGCCTCGCTAATCCAGCTTGTTGAGGCGCCCAGTGCTGCTGAGCGAGATGACTGTAGCCGGATGTAGGGACAGGAGACGCCGCATCCGGTCTATACGGCTGAGTTTGGGGTAGATAAGACGGATAATTCGGTTGAGCGCCGTACCCCAGCTGTTGTGATTGCGATGGCATAGAAGGGTAAAGCGATGGTGCTGAAGACTGCTGAGGCGGCTGATACGCAGGCTGTGCTTGTGGAGATGCGTAGTGGTTGAAGCCGTTTGCTGGTACATATGTTTGAGGTGCGTTCTTATAGGGTTGATATTGCTGAGCGGGAGGAGCGTAGGAGTACATGTTCTGCTGTTGCTGGTAATATCGGCGCTGCTGTTCTTCCTGCAGTTGACGAGCCGAGTACGCTTGTTGTCCGTCCAGGATGTGACCATACAAGCCCACTGCCTGAGACAGCTTGTCCTGCATCTCCGCCAGCATTTCTATATAGATAGAATCACGTATCAGTGCGCAGGTGACTCGGAAAGGACAGAGACACACTCACGCTGTTTGGTGCTTTTCTCCTCGACGTTGCGATGCAGCTTATCGCCCAGCGCATACGCCTGTTCTGCGAGAATGTGGGCATGCGGGAATCTGCGCAAGTCCCGCTCTCCATACGCCGCCATCTGGTCAAGCGTATTTGAGAATGTGAGTATGGTCTCGGTCTCGCGCGGTGCCAAGTCGAATGTCGGTAACGGCTATCATCACGTCAGTAACCAGTGACAACAGCTTCGCCAAGGTGCATGCAATAAACTCACCCTGAACTCCGGTTCTTCGACGCCAGTCGGAGCACTCGGCCGTGCCCTCTCCATGTCCCGCAGACTCGCTTCAATCGCCAATCTCAACTCGTCATCATCCTCTTCTGCCGAGCCGCTTTTCCGAGCGAGCGGAGGCTCAGATCCAATGAAATTGCTTCCTCCCGGTCGTGATTCTGCCAACGACAACTCGATGGCCCGCTGCAAATCCGCGTCGAGATCGGCCCGGCTTCGGGGAGTCCTGCCCGGCACTGCTGGAGCGGGACTGTACAAGAGGTTGATCAGCTAAGAACGATACACCAAATATAGTGAACATACCCATTTGCTATCTGTCCCTTGCCCGACTTGACCCAACATGTTTCGCAGACTCGTACCTCCTCCGCTATACCATACTTAGGCAGTGGCATACTCCGGCTCGAGCACGCTTGATCGAACACAAGGCCACAATTGCGACAGTGATGCTTGCGATTGGTGAATGTGAATGCAGACCGACATCGCATACACACATCAGAATCCACCCAAGCGGGTGCTGTTGTTGTTGTGAGCAGATGTGAGGGCATCGGAGCTGGTGGAGGAGGGAACGAAACACCTGTTGGATACGCACATCTATTAGCATCACTTCCTAATTTCATGGGTTGAATGCTTACCGGAATTCTTGAGCTCGTTGTACACATCGACGAAGAAAGCGAGTTCTCTCTTTGACTCAAACGCGAGGGCCCATTGCTGGAACAGCTGCAAAGCCATCTGCTTGACCTCGGCGCTGGTCCCCTAGGAGCATCGATGTCAGCACAAAGGTCACAAAGCGGTCATTCTAAGCTCTATCTAGGGAAGCGACGTACCGGCGCCTTGATCAACCCGGACATCTCGTCCACGAATTCCTTGCTAGCGATCTCAGCCAAGAAATGATCGCCTCCATTCTTGATGCAGGTGTCCGTGAGCTGCGGGCTTGGTTAGTCGGGCCATGACAACATCCGGAATTATGGTATGATGACTCACACCTAGAGCGTACATTTGCACACGCCCGTTTTTGCTCGCTATTCGCCGTTTCAAGCTTTGCATAGCCATCTTGGGCTGGACAGCTTTGGAGCGGACCATGTCGGATACCTCCAAAGCCACAGATATATCCTCGGATTGAGGATAGGGCAGGTTTAAAGGCGAACATGCTTTCTCTGCACGTTCACTCGTAAGCGGCAATCCTCGAGCCTTGACTGCGAGCTATAGGTAAAGTGCGGCGAACAAGGGAACATACTTACCTGCCAGCTCCTCAAATTGAGGGTTCGTGCTTGCTCCCCACAGCCAGGACATTGTGTACGGCAGTGACTGTTCGATCGGGCCGTTTCACCGGTATCGATTAGACCTGTTCAGATCCCGAAATGCTGACCGGGCTGCTCTCGTTGCTGACAAAGGATTGGACTTATGTGACTGTAATGCCCAGTGAATGCCCCAGATCGGGGGTTGGCTCTAGATGTTCGGCCCGGTAGAGTCCACGAGAGAGCACGCGGGTTGACAGTAGTATCTGGCGACTTCAAACTAGTAGTGTTGTTGGACCAAGGTGTTGTTGAGTATGCATCGAGGTGACGATGCGATGAGAGATACAGCCAGATGTGTCGCTGCTGCTGCTGCTGCTGCACTCGGGTATGATGCATGCACTGACGCCACCACGACCGGACTTGTTTTCCCACGGTTGTACCCAGACTTAATGGCTGGGCGGCGTTTCGGGATTAGCAGGTACGTGTCGCCACCTATGGTCGCTGTAGCTGATTCACCCTGACAGCATCTCTCTCTGCTCGACCACAACTCGCTCTCTCATCTCACTTCGATAGCCATAACCTCTCTTACCAATAATAAACAATCGCATTCACTACTTGACTGTGGTGGATCAGATATCGGTCAGCTCAAGCTTCTCGCCTCTCGTCAACGGTGCATTGGCGATTGGCTCCGAACTCGCGTAAAACCCGTCAAGTGTCGAGAAAACGGTATCGACATCGCGACGACAAAACTCTCTTCGACTCTCGGCTTTTTTCACTCTTTCATCCTTACGTTCTCGCTGCATTCGACTTATAACGCATATAAACAACCTAGCATACCCAGCACGTCAGCTTCTGGTCGTCTTTTCAGATCTGGAATATTGTATACCTCGCTTGATTGATCGAAAATAGACCTCGTGTGTGAGAATTAGAATCTAGGATATCCGTTGAATAGAGGGACAATCGTCGAACGAGACGGAGCAGGGGAATCAGATCTGTCGCCCGCGTAATCCTCGATACATCCGCCAATATGACGGTCACGTTCCCTTACTCCTCCGCGCCTGTGATGAAGGTGAAGGAGATCCAGTTTGGTGTGATGAGTCCTGAGGAGATTGTGAGTTATCATTCTGAATCCCACGTATTATCTTAAGGATATGGGCGGCAAACGAGATGTTTGACGTGTCGTGGCTGTCAAGCTGACCCCACATTCGATATTCTCAACAGAAATCCTTCTCCGTGGCCAAGATCGAGCATATGGAGGTGATGGACGAGACTAATCAGAGACAAAAAGTTGGGGGAGTAATGGATCCCAAGATGGGCAGTAAGTCGTCCCGCCTTCGCGCGGCGATGACCTTGTTCACGCTTGTACAGCCATCGACCGCAACTTCAAGTGTCAAACTTGTCTCGAGGGGATGGCCGAGTGCCCAGGTCACTTTGGTCATATCGAGCTAGCTCGACCGGTCTTCCACTATGGTTTCATGGTCAAGGTGAAGAAGATCCTCGAATGCATCTGCTTCAGCTGTGGCAAGTTGAAGGTGGACATGGTAAGTCTTGGAGTGTACGAGGTCAATCAACATCGTATTGACAGCTTCTTAGCGCGATCCGATGGTGGCCAACGTCGTACGGAGGGTCAAGGCTCAACATCGCTTACGAGCAATATGGGTACTGGCAAAAGACAAAAAAGTTTGTGAACCCGATACGGTCGACGACAACGAGCAGGGAGATGCGACAGATGAAGCCGAGTACGCTAGGACCGCAGGACAGATGAAAGGGCACGGCGGATGTGGTCACGAGCAACCGCTCTGGCGCAAGAAAGGCTTGAAGCTCACTGGTGTTTGGAAGCCTACCGACAAGGCAGAGGTAAGCTTTTCATAACGTATGTGATGGCAAGTCTGACCACTCTGCAGGAGGGAGCCGAGCCTGAGGAACGAAACGTCTCACCTGGCGAAATACACAATGTCCTCAAGAAGATACCGCCAGAGGATCTGCATATCATGGGCTTGAATGCTGAATACGCCAGACCCGATTGGCTCATTCTCACGGTCCTTCCTGTACCGCCGGCAGCTGTGCGACCATCGATATCGGTGGATGGCGGAGCTATGCGAAGTGAGGACGACTTAACATACAAGTTGGTTCAGATCATCAAGTACAACGGGGTCGTCAGGAGAATGGAGGCGGAAGGTGTACCGCCCAGTGTCGTCAACGAGCAATTTGACTCGCTGCAATATCACGTCGCGACCTACATGGATAACGACATTGCTGGACTGCCCCGAGATCAACATAAAGCCGGCCGAGCGATCAAAGCCATTCGTGCGCGATTAAAGGGAAAGGAAGGACGAATGCGAGGCAATTTGATGGGAAAACGTGTTGACTTCTCAGCGCGAACCGTCATCACTGGTGATCCCAACTTGCAGCTAGACCAAGTCGGTGTTCCCAAAACCATTGCCATGACTTTGACATATCCCGAACGAGGTGAGCTCGTTATTGCGCTAGTAGGGATAGACTGACTAACCGACCACTTTAGTAACTCCGTACAACATTGTTCATCTGCAAACTCTCGTCAACAACGGCCCGGCGACATATCCCGGTGCCAGATACTACGTCAAAGACACAGGCGAGCGAGTTGATTTGAAGTACAGGAAGTCGGGCGAGCCTATCAGCTTGCAATTCGGCTGGATCGTTGAGCGACATCTGAAGGACGGAGAGTAAGTGTAGCACCAAGATGATTGCTGCTACGCTAACATATCACCTCAGTTATGTGCTTTTCAACCGTCAGCCAAGTCTGCACAAAATGTCGATGATGTCACATCGAATCAAATTGATGAATTATTCTAGTGCGTAAGCAACATAGTTTGTAGTATCTGGCTGACAAGCTGTGCTCTTCCAGCTTTCCGTTTGAACCTATCGGTGTATGTTTGCTCGTAAAACTTGAATGTGTAACAATCGCTGACATTTATCAGCACTTCGCCTTATAACGCCGATTTCGATGGTGATGAGATGAATCTGCAGTATGTTTTATGGGATTTTGGTTCCAGTGCTGTTACTGACAATCGTTGTTCAGCGTTCCTCAGAGTGAGGAGACTCGAGCCGAATTGAGCCAGATTGCTTGGGTTCCAAGACAGGTACATATTAAGCCTTGAGCCCTGAGAGCTTGGGCTTACGCCTCTTTCTGCAGATCGTCTCGCCTCAGGCAAACAAACCCGTCATGGGCATTGTGCAAGATACCCTATGTGGTGTCCGCAAGTTCACTTTGCGTGACAACTTTTGCGACTGGAATCAGGTTCAGCATATTCTTCTCTGGCTGCCAGAATGGGACGGCACAATACCACCGCCAGCGATTCTCAAGCCAAAGCCAATGTGGACGGGAAAACAGCTCTTGTCGATGTGCATTCCTAAAGGCATCAACATCACGTATAAAAACAACGAGAAGCCATCTCCGATCGACGTGACCGACGAGAATGTGCTCATCGATGACGGCGAGCTGATACATGGAACTATCGTGAAGAACTTGGCTGGAGCTGCGAACAACGGTCTGGTTCACGTTATCTTCCGAGAGCTGGGACCGGTTGCGACGCGAGATTTCTTCTCGGCCTGTCAAAAAGTGGTCAACTTCTGGCTGTTACATTTCGGATTCAGTGTCGGAATAGGTGACACCATTGTCGACGCGGCGACGATGGCGGGTATCACGAATCGAATGGTGGAGGCGAAGCAGTCTGTGCAGGGATTGATCAGCGAGGCAGAGGCGAACAAAATGAAGCCTAAGCCAGGTATGACGATCCGAGAAACGCTCGAGGCTTCCATCGCCAACGAGCTCAACAAAGCTCGTGATTGGACTGGTAAAACAACGCAAGACAATTTGAAGGACGACAACAACGTCAAGCAAATGGTCGTGTCCGGTGCCAAGGGTTCTTTCATCAACATCTCTCAAATGTCCGGTGTCGTCGGTCAACAGTTCGTCGAAGGAAAACGTATCACTTTCGGTTTCAGACATCGATCGTTGCCTCATTTCTCGCGAGACGATTACGGACCCGAGTCCAAGGGTTTCGTCGAGAACTCGTACCTCCGTGGTCTGACACCGCAGGAATTCTGGTTCCACGCTATGGGTGGAAGAGAAGGATTGATCGATACCGCCGTTAAGACCGCTGAGACTGGTTACATCCAGCGAAGATTGGTCAAGGCGATGGAGGACTTGAAGGTCGGTTATGACGGAACAGTGCGAAACTCTGTCGGTGAAGTCGTGCAGTTCCTGTACGGTGAAGACGGTCTGGATGGTGCCGCGATGGAGAAGCAGGTAAGTCAGATCTGCAATTCGGCAAACATGAGTCGTATCTGACACACCACGCAGAGCTTGGACATAATTCGTCTATCAGATCGCGCTTTCGAGCGACGGTACAAGATCGACGTCATTGGTCCAACCGGAAGTTTCGCCAAAGGCACTCTGCAAGCAGGAATCGACTCTACGTCCGTCTCGTTGCAGAACTTGCTGGATGAAGAGTTCCGTCAATTAGTGGATGATCGGCAGATCCTGCGCGCGGAGATCTACCTCGATGGAACTCCGGGTCATCCTCTTCCGGTCAATATCCAGCGTATTGTCCAGAACTCTCAGCAAATCTTCCACATCGATCACCGAGTCGCGAGCGATCTCGACCCAGTGTATCTGATTGACCAGCGACAGGGTCTGCTCGACCGGCTGGTCGTTGTTCGTGGCAATGACAAGATCAGCAAAGCTGCTCAACACAACGCCACGCTCGTCTTCAATATGCTCGTACGATCACATCTTGCAACTCGCCGAGTATTGGAGGAATACCACTTGAACCGGGAAGCGTTCGACTGGGTCATTGGAGAGGTGGAACAAGTGTTCAACCGCGCGGTCGTCAACGCCGCGGAGATGGTGGGAACGCTCGCAGCGCAATCTATCGGTGAACCAGCTACGCAAATGACGCTCAACACCTTCCATTACGCCGGTGTGGCGAGTAAGAGTGTTACTGGTGGTGTACCTCGTTTGAAGGAAATCATCAACGTGGCAGTTAACATCCGAACCCCTGCTCTCAACGTCTACCTTGACCGCGAGTACAGTCGAACAGAGGAGGACGCCCATCAGATCATGCGGAAACTCACCTATACTCGATTGAGAGATATCACCGCTTCAGTCGAAATTTTCTACGACCCCAAGCTCGACTCTACGGATATCGAGGAGGACAAGGATTTCGTCGATGCGTTCTTCGCGATTCCCGACGAGGACATTCGGTTGGAAGCTCATTCTCCTTGGTTGCTCCGTCTCGAGCTGGATCGTGCCAAGGTGTTGGAAGGTGGATACGAAATGTCGCAGATCGTCGACGCTATTGCGAACACTGTCGGCAAGGATGTCTTCGTCATTCATTCCGAAGATAACGCGCCAAAGCTTATCATTCGCTTGCGAGTCGTGGCAGAGAAGGAGGATGAGGAGTTGTTGGGTGACGAGGATATGTTCCTCAAACGAATTGAGGGCACGCTACTAGATCAAGTCGAGCTGGGTGGTATCACTGGTATTCAACGAGTTTTCATCTCCGAGGGCAAAACGGTCGTGCTTTCTCAGCAAGGCGAGTATGACCAGGAGAAGGAATGGTTCCTCGAGACCGACGGTATCAACCTCAAACAAGTGCTGGCAGTCGACGGTGTGGACCCAGTCCGAACATACTCGAACAATACTTACGAGGTTTACGAGACGCTTGGTATCGAAGCGGCTCGGAATGCTCTGTACAAAGAGCTGAACGGCGTCATCGAGATGGGTGGTTCTTACGTCAATTATCGACACATGGCGTTGTTGTGTGATCTGATGTGTAGCAAGGGCTCGTTGATGAGCATCACGCGACACGGTATCAACCGTACCGACGCTGGAGCGCTGTCTCGATCGTCATTCGAGGAGACTGTCGAAATCCTTCTCGAAGCCGCAGCGGTCGGCGATGTTGACGACTGTCGAGGTGTAGCGGAGAACGTCTTATTGGGTCAAATGGCACCTATGGGTACTGGTGCATTCGATGTGTCGCTTGACATGAACATGCTCAAGGACGTTATCGTCGATCATCGACTACCCGTCCAGAACATGTTAGCAGCCGGTGCAGCTGCTGGGGGCATGACGCCAGGAGGAGCGATGACGCCGTACGATTCGTTCTCGCCCATGTGGAATGGCGGGGACAAGGTCTCTGTTGGCGCCGCGGCGTTCTCGCCCATGCAGACCTCGACCAACGACGAAGGCGGCAACTTTGCGTACATGGGCTACGGGCAATCGCCCATGCACGGCGGTATGTCCCCTGCAGGCTATTCTCCTTCGTCGCCTGCGGGCTATTCGCCCACTTCGCCATTCGCCATCACGAGTCCGGCGTACTCGCCCACTTCGCCTTTCCAGGGCGGTGCGTCGCCCTGGGTGCCGCGAGGCGGGTATGGCGGAGCAGGGGGGATCGGAGCCACCAGTCCCGCTTACTCGCCTTCATCGCCGCAATACTCGCCTTCCTCACCGCAGTTCTCGCCTGCCTCGCCCTCCTTCTCACCGTCGTCGCCAACGTACTCGCCCGCGTCCCCTGCTTACGCAGGCGCAGGCGCAGGAGCAGGCAGCAGGGCATCACCGTACTCTCCCGCCTCGCCGGCGTACAGCCCTACGAGCCCTATGGGCGGTATCACCTCGCCGCAGTACAGCCCTACATCACCCAGATATAGTCCTGCCAGCCCTGCGTTCTCCCCTACCAGTCCAACCTACTCCCCCACAAGCCCGGCCGCTTTCCAGGCTACGAGCCCGAGATACTCGTGCGTATTCATCTCACTAACCTGATTGTTTCCCACTGACGCTGTATGATAGACCGACCAGTCCGCAATTCAGTCCTACGTCCCCAACGTACTCGCCCGCAAGCCCCGCTTACTCCCCAGCGAGCCCTGCCTACTCGCCCACCAGCCCAGCATACAGGTAAGTCGGCTTCTCCCCCCCTCCTCCTGGCACCGATATATGAGCTTACTCTCGTTCACCTCTCAGTCCGGCATCACCAGCGTTCAGCCCTGCTTCGCCTGTGTATGGCGGACCGGGACAAGCACAGCAGAACGGTGCGCAACGCCCGCCAAATGCAGCGCAGGGTCAAGGGCAGGCGAACGGACAGCGGGCGAAACCCGGTTGGGGCGCTGGAGGCGGGTACGGTGCTTCGCCCAGTTGGAAGTGAGCGTCGCTGTAGCGGCGTAGCGATGTAGCGGTGTAGTGGATAGTGAAGGGTGGATGGGGCGAGCTGGAAGAGGATCGTCTATCTCCATTATTATCGATCCGTGTCATGGTCATGTCTAAATTACTCAAACTCATAAACTCAAAAATGAGAAGATGACTAGAATCATCTATACTGTACTCTGTTCGGGCGAGGTGCGAACTGCCCTACTCGGGTCATCTACCGCTATGCATCAGTCATATATAAGGCATCTCGTGTTGTACTCTCACTGTCACCATCACTGTCAGCAGTGTCGCGGAGAGAAGTTGACCCAGTCGGTATGGTTTATACAGGTGACATTGACATTGATATACAGATGTAACAACACTATCTTACATCGTGAGCTTGGCCCTCCCCCCCCCTCCTCGCCCCGGGCCACTGCCAGGAGGTGAACTTGCGCTACTCCTTGTTCTTAGGCGTGAAGAAAGCCTTGATTCCTCCTTCCTTCTTCTTTCTCACCTTTCCTCTCGCAGTTGTAGAAGCTCGCGGCCCGCCTACACTACCTCGACCCGTGCTCGACATACCACTGCTACCTCCACCACCACTATCAGCTTCCGAAAGGGACATTGCGAAATGCCAATCTTCATGCTCCTGCTTCATCGCTTTGAGCACGCTAGATCGATCGTCTTCGGTGGCCCGTTCCTGATTTAGAGGCAGAGTGATCACTTCAGAGCACTGGGGACATGTCCATGTGTTCTGCAAACCATGCGGCGGTTGGGCACTTGCTGTTATTGCTGGCGAGGGCTTTGACGGGCCTGCTGTTGGCATAATCTCCGGATCGTCTGCCAGGAGATCGATCACTTCCGAGGAAGACGGAGCGAGTGATGGCGATTCGGACCTCTTCGCAGAAGTGGAGTTGGACGCTTCTCCCTTTCTCGCTAGGAAAGACTCCAAGCCAGTCTTCCTCTTGCTCGTATGCAGAGTGGGCAATCGCGGCTTTTTCGGCGATGGCCCAGCGGAAGACGAGGGGGTAGACCGTTGTTCGCGCAGTGGAGTCAACGATCGAGGTCTTTTGCCCGATATCGGAAGATCGATGTCATCGTCGATGGGAGGAGCTAGCATAGCATCGTCCATGTCCAATTCGCTCGTTGGTGTGAAAATGTCGCCTACGGCATTTGGCGTCATGGATGTCATCCGTTCCGTAGATGCAGCCTTTGCCGCAGGTGCTGAGAAGAAATTCTCGATACCTCGCTGCCCTTCCTCGAGTCTTTCCAGACCAGTGAAAGCCAGAGCGATCTGCCATCATGAACCTATCAGCTTATCAACGACGACAAAGTGATATGTCCACCTACATTGTTCAGCTTCATATTGCCATTCTTCATCGGCTGTGTAGCTTCATCCCATAATTTCCGGGCGTACTTGATTATGTACTCTGTGGATAAGTTCCGAGTGAATGGAAATGGTGTTTGCCGCGATCGAGATGGGTCGATGCCTGGGTGACAGTCAAGAATCAGCTGTGGTATTTTGCTGATCTGACCACGGGATGAACCAGGGAAAACACCAACCTTGTCGATGGCTCAACACCAGCGTCTTCGGCCACAAACCAGGCGTTACCTCTCTGGCCTCTCTTAAGCGGACATTGAGTTCGCCGCCCAAGACACTCAACCAATGGTGACCTTGTTCCGGCGTAGTCACTGCTGGTCGAGTATTCTTAGATGCTAACATCGACTTCGTTCCAACACGCTCTTTGACCTCGGTATGATCGATGCCCTGAAGGAGACGACGAGCATCAGATGATGTACAATCAAACAGGCATGATGCGAAGGCTTACGCGTAGGATATTGTACACCCATATGCTTTCATCTCCAAATCGGCGTTGCATCTCCTCCAGCGGGACCGATCTGCGCAGGCGGCGTCAACATGATAGGGCAGTGAGAGCGCCGGATAGACTCACAGCATATCACCGACAGTCTTCGCTCCATACTCGTTTGCCATCGAATTGCCTAGCTTTCCGCCGAGCAGGCGGATCTGCTTCTGCGTCAATACCAAAATGTTACCAATGAAGCGACTGGACCCACATCTGTGAAATCTCTGTCCCTCAGGAAGGCTGCAGTTGCACTGCCCCGCAGAATGGTCTGGTTGTTCGGCTTCTTCCACGCGGAGCATAACTGAGCCAGAATCGTTATCAGTCCTGCTCGTACCCGTATGCAACTGTGTGATGTACACACCTTTGCCATCGCTTTATTATGTGCGATACCCTGATGATTCCGTCAATACACGACTATGAGAGCTTCATGGTTATTACTCACAGCTGAGCAGGTATAGTGCAAGCGCTTAAAAACCTCGGCTCTCAGCTCTGCCATGATTTCTGCACCTATGCACAGCGCCCAATCCTCCCACGAGTCGCTGGAATTCCGCTCTCGTATTTCCAAGCCATCTTCGTCTCGTCCGTCTTCGCTGAGTCGATCTTCATCTCCGTCGGCGTCACCATTGTGATCGACAGTGGCAGCGTCATCGGCCTCTCCGTTGATGGGAAAGACGTTGCCCGCTCTAGACCAGTTGATTGGCGGCGCGGGCGGGAGATCGGAGTCTAGTCCATCTGGTGCATCGTCGGGGATGGTTGAGAGGTAAGGGTGCAGAATTAAGAGCCGCTCGATGGCCATTGGTGTCAGATCGAGGAACGCTTCGTCGATTGATGCTTTCTCTGTGGTACGCATCAGCTCAACGGTGTCAGTAGTCGGTCATACAGAAAAGCGGACGCACCTATCTCGCCCACGGGGATCATGTCCTTGAAAATCGCTAGGATCTTCAGACTCTCCCTGCGATATGGGTCGAGGCTGACCTATCTACCAATGTCAGTTGTTCCTTCCTCTAGCCAGGCTATGTTGTGGTCGCCTCACTTTATGCGTGCGCGGGTCCACTTCGCCCCAGTAACCTGCCTCGCTCTCGCCATTCCTATACGTCGCGACATGCTGGACTATTAGATGCGGACACATCTTCCTTGCCTCGTCCAGTGTAGTGAACCTGTAAGAGGATGAATGTATTAGTCATTGTCGTCCGGATTCACAAATGACCAGGAGAAATAGGGATGGATGCGGCAAGGGGAAAGGCAGAACACACCGCTTGATACCGTATTTCCTAGCAGGATAATTGACAGCGATGATAGACTGCCATTGTGCACATATGAGGGGGAGATCATCCGGCAAGCCGAGGCGAACCTGCTCGAATTCTATCGAGGGACGGAACATTATCAGCCGACTTCTTACAAGCTCCTGCCCGTTGACGGCTCGTGTCTGGCATTGCGTGAACCAGGATCAATGGACTTACGAGCGTAAGCAGCATCGATGTCGCAGTGAGCTATTGTCCTCAGGGGATTTCTGTGCTGTCATTAGCCCCAGTAGCACAGACCGCCAGCTATCATACGGCATATATGGCAACAAAACAGGTGGCCAACTTACGCCGGGGTCATTGCCTGGGGACTGAGGAGATGTCTGTGGGTCCAATGGAAGATCAGCACTGTACACGTCGATTTCTGAACTGCTACTTGATGCTGGCGAAGTATAAAGAGCCAGCAGCGACTATGATGCTCACCGATATGTCACTACTGTTTTGGGCTGATCTCCGTGCCCATTGCGGCCTGACCGACGCGATGGTCCGGCGAGGAAGGACATCGGGCTGCCTTGATTTGCCCTTCTGAGCTTCCGATGGGAAGCTAGGATTACAGGGTGCCCCCTCGACTCGCCTTGCTCCTACGGTGATTCGGCCGAGGGCGTTGAGCAGGCCTTGTATGAGTATGTCGGTGAGGAAAGCAGCCGACTGATACGTTCTTTCTCACCAGAAATAATGTTCTGGGAACGAGTTGATGAGATCAACAGTGGTGGAGGTTACGTGTATGAACCGCTTTATCTATCTCGTCCCTCCCTACTATTGGTATCACGTGACTGACTATCCATGTTGATTTCCGACGCGTCCATCATGGCAGTAAGAGCATTGTTCGAGTGACTCGGATAGCAAATGCTCATACCTGGACTCTCGCAGACTGCCTCGCTCTCGAGATCAGCTCCACGGAGACCATGCTCCAAGGTCGCGTGCTGGGATCGGCCTCATCGCCAGGGCAGTTGCTCTACGAGCGCCGAGATGCTGGACCCAGTCGAGATACTCTGGATGGAGACGCAGCGTTTTTCCATCAACAAGATCCCGGATGCTCAAGTCATGGCCGATGGGTCGGCTCTATCGATCCTGGCAATCATGAGACCACGGAAGAAGATGGATCACACGAAGAAGAGCTTGTGTGGTACGCTAAGAAGGTCATTTGGAGTCGCGGAGCCGAGGTGCATAGGCAGTACAGCTTCGATCAAGAAGGAGAAGATGTCGCTCGAGCTGTTTTCGTGTGGTTCAAAGTTGGCGACGATCAGGTCAGCGGGAACAACACCTATCGTAATGGGAAGAAACGCAAAGCAGGTGACTCTGGCAAACAACCAGACACGTTCGGGCCATTCCATCGGTCGCAAGGCCAACAATGGGGTGGACCTCGTACGAACAAGGCGACCACTTCAAACCCGCCACGACTAGAACGGACGCTCGTCATCTTCCTGCAGACTCGCGCGCACGTATACTTCGCCTCGGGGGAGGATGTCACGATCCATTTGCCATTTGCCGTCGACAACGCTTGGCCATTACCTCGCGGCGGAATGATGCTTCAGCGCGCATTGGAGAAACGGGAGATGAAGCGATTAGGGAAAGACAAGAGGAAGTCGGAGGGCGGAAGTGTCTTGCGAGGAATGATGGACCGCACGGCAATGTCCATCCTGGATGATCTCACTGATCTCGAAGACGATTCGGACTCGCCGCTTCCCCGGATTTACGCTCTCGAGAACCCGTTCGACGAGCTCAAAATGGTCGTTCAAGGACGAGTGGAGGGTGGCTTCGATGACCATCCCGGACGATTAGTATCTCCTACGCAAGCAATCAATTCGAGTACCTCGATCCTACATCTCGCCCCTAGTCCGTATCCTCTCGTCATCGCTTACGATTCCCAGAGCGGTCACATCATTTTCCATCGACATACGCGACTTCCTACCGATTCGGAGCCATTAGCTGCTACACCCGCAGCTGAGCCTGTGAGATTGCGCCCAGAGGAAATCATCTGTCCGCCTGAACCTCCAGCGCAACCTCCAGCCCGCCCGCCGCGCCCCTCGTTGCATCGCAACGCCTCTTCTTTTGGGCCATCCGCAGACCGCCGTCTGTCAGTAGCAGCAGATCCTTTCGATCGCAATCAGCGAAGGGCACCTCGAATGTCTCGCGGTTTGGCGCAGGAGATACCAGTACCTACGGACGAGCTGCAAGCGGCGCTGGAGCCTGTGCCCATGGCACCTCCGACCACAACGGCGCAAGGGCGTCATCGAGGCTTGTCCATCATGTCGGCCGGAGGTGCTGGTGCTGGAGAAGGCAACAGACGGATATCTGGCGCGGCCTCATCGTTCATGTTGCAAGATGCACAAACGCTTCAATCAAAAATGGCTCTCCACGTCGCAGCGGAGCGAGACTTGCGAGAGACCACGATGATGATGGGTCTGGACCGAGATGAGGCGGGCTCGCGCAGTGATGTTGTCCTCGACAGGGTGTTCACGTGGAAGATGCCAGTGTAAGTTATCCGTTTATGACTGTTGTCGACAAGGCTGATGAGGTGCTGCTACAAGGCTCGTGGACCCCGAGCACATATCGGTATTCATAAGCGACAACATCTCGCCCAGTTCCGTCACAGTGAATATTCATGTTCGCTCGCCCAGATATCCAGCGGTACTATACGCCTTTCGCGCTCAGCTTCGGTCGACACCCAATCTGCAATACTCTATTACTCCTAGCAAACCTTTCGAGTGCGTCTCAGCGGTTCCTGTCATTGCCACTCGCCCATGCATCTTCGACGTCCTGTTACTCTCGGGAGACGGAGCTCTGAAACTCTCGACCAGCGGTGGACGCTTCATCCCCTTCGACGTTCCGCGGCAATCGAGTGATATCCGAGACGACGTAGCCCGTCAGCTGGAGTCGATGGCTGTCCACCATCAAGGCGAGGATCTGCGGCCGAGGATAACTCGGCTAGTCGACGCTGTCGGGTCGCGACTCAGTGTGGTCTACGAGAACGGCGAAAGCGTTCGGATATCAGCAGACATGACTCTTCGAAACGGTCCTACACGACAATGTATGGAAGCGCTGTCGTATGTCCTATCCGAAAATGCGTTCTTTCTGCTCAAACAGGAGATGCTCGCTTCTGTCCAAAGACTACCTGCGTTGGAGCAGCACGAGCATCACACCGTCTGGAAGGCGTTCTCCTCTGCACTGCGCTCAATGCTGAGGTTACCGAGCGACTCTGCACCGGAATCAAGCTTTGATTCTGTTTTGGACGACACCGAGCATGCTTCATCTCCCATCGCTCGTCGGCTGGCTGCTCGCATACGACAAAATCGGCCGCAGATACCAAGGAGACCGACAGCTTCGTCAACGCTGATCTGTGGCGAGCGACTGGGTCCTGCGGCTGCCGCACCGGTCATGTTGGCGTTACACCTTGTAGCGCAGGACCTCAGACTGTCCGCGACGAGAAGGCAAGAATTAGGCGATATTGTCAGGCTTATCTCGGAACTGGCTGGGGAACTGGGCAAGGAGGAGTGGAGGGATTACTGGGCACGTCTAGTTCCTACGGAAATCTCAGGAGTTGTATCGGGGCCGAGTGAGTCATGCTGTCCGACCATCGAATTTTGTCAGATTGAGCTGATGAATCGTCCAGGCCAAGTATACGACTTGTCAATCCTTGACCGATTCGATGCGCCGCCGGACATTCTGACTTATCTTTCCCGCCGGCTGCTGGTGCCTACAAAGCCTTTCCCAGCTCCTCAAACTATGATGCCTAGTTCGCAAGCATCAGAGCTTGGGCGCCCTCGACCGTGTCGCCAAACTGAACTACTCTGCGAGATTTACGCCTGTCTCGGAAGCTCTCGCCATACGAGTGACATCAAACAGCGCGCAGCATCCTTGTCGAAACGAGCATCTGCGACCGTGCAATGCATCATTCGTCGCGGACTGGGTGTAGACTGGCTTGCCGACTTGCCTCATGGTGTGGCTCTCCCAATTCTGGAGATACTCAGAACATGTCAGTACGCGCCAGATAGGGCTTGGACTACGGCGGTGTATGAGTTCATCGGTCGTACAGACTTGGCAATGCAATCTCGAGGCGGTGAGACAGTAGCAAGAGAGGCGCCCTCTATCGTGAGCATCTACGTCCATATATCTTTGACATCAAACTGAACAGACCACTTTGCAGGTTGGAGTTGACCAGGTACCCTCGATTGGCGAACTTATGGCAACAAATGAAAAGTCGACTACAGACAAAGGCAGACTTGCTGAAGCCGCCTTGCCTCATGTGCGATTTGGGTCGGATAGGCGACTGCAGGAGGTGGAACGGATCATGCAGACCACTCGATTGCGGACTGTCGCTGTGCAAGATCCAAAGGGTGCCTCGTGAGTATCTCCCGTCAAATGATTGGCATATCAGCTGAAGTATCGTTATCAGAGACCAAGATATCATACGGTATCAACAAAACGTTGTGAACACCATTGCAAACCGCACGCTATCCATCCTCATCGGGCAAGGCATGTTCGAATACGGAACCCGTTCCACCAATATCACCAGTATATGGGAGATACCACTCATCGAGCTATCAGTCAAGGTTAGCCCCGCCAACACGGTGCTCAAGGCGGAGATCCTACCGGATAGTGCTGAGTGGCCATGCTTCCACAATGGTGTGGCGGCGGGCCTGTCCATCTCGCCAGACTGCGAGGGCATTGATAGCTCCTGGATCGTCTTCAATCGGCCCAACGTGCTCAACTCAGAACATGGCGGATTCCTGCTTGGTCTGGGTTTTACTGGCCATCTACGCTCTCTTATGACCTACCACGCTTTCCCTCTCATGGAGCCTCGACACGATTTCACATCTGTAGGACTATTGCTCGGCCTCGCGTGCTCGTACGCAGGTAGTGAAGACCTCTTGATCACCAAAGTGCTTTCACTGCATACGCACGCGCTACTTCCGTTAGGGTCAATGGAGCTGAACGCCTCCCCCATCATTCAGTCCTCAGCGCTTGTCGGCCTAGGATTGGTTTACGCTGGAAGTCGTAATCTTCGAATGGCCGAGGTGGCTCTTGAAGAAGTGGGCAGGAAAGAGATGCCCAACGTAGATGGCTTCGCAGATCACCAGGAGGCATACTCGTTCTCAGCTGCGATGGCCTTTGGCCTGATCATGCTTGGGCGAGGAGGGAAGACGACCAGCGAAGTGGAACGAAGGATGCTGGCGCAGCTTTCGAGGTGTATATTGGGCGACGCGCCTATTCTTGAGGCGAACAAGGGGAGATCAACATCATCACATGTCGACAGCAATCTCACCGGACCTGGAGCGACGATGGCACTTGGCTTCATGTATCTCAAGACAGGAAGAAAGGACATAGCCGAGATGCTCGAGATCCCCCAAACGCCGTATGATCTTGATCAAGTCCGACCCGATCTGCTCCTTCTACGAACGTTCGCGCGGGCATTAATCATGTGGGAGGATGTAAGCCCCACAATGGGCTGGATAGAGGATCAGCTTCCCGCCTTTATCCGAGCAGCCAGCAAAGGGCACAAGAGATCTTCGCAGATGGAGCTCGCTACCGAGCTCGCTTATTTGCACATTACCACGGGAGCTTGTTTCGCCATTGGACTCAAGTACGCGGGGACTGCGGCCGAATTGGCGCACAATAATCTCATGGCGTTCTTTGGGGTGATGAGCAAGGCTGCGTCTGGTCAATCGATGACGTACGAGGGCAAAATCCGAAGGACGGCGGCCAGACAGTGCTTGAATGTAGTGACGATCGCCCTCGCCGTCGTCATGTCCGGAACGGGCGAGCTCAACGTCCTTCGCCGATTACGTGTATCCCATGGCCAAGAAGGCGCTGGAGTCACGTACGGCAGTCATATGGCCATGCACATGGCTCTGGGCATGCTCTTCTTGGGCAGAGGTCACTACACCTTGGGCAACTCGAACTTGGCTATAGCAGCAATGAGTATCGCTTTCTTCCCCCGCTTCCTTCCATCACCAGCGGAGAACAAGGCTTATCCACAAGCTCTCCGCCACCTGTGGGCTTTGGCAGTAGAACCGAGATGCTTGATCGCCCGAGACGTCGATACTTTGGAGACGGTCTACCTTCCAGTCAAGCTCCGCTCGAGGGAAACGGATAGCAGCGGCACCTCTATTGTCCGACAACAGAATCTGATCTCGCCGACTTTGATAGCTCCATTTGGATCACTCCTCTCGATCGAAGTGGACTCTCCTCGATACTGGCCCATCACGTACGATCTCACCTCTTCGAGAGATCGTGAAACACTCATACAGACGAGGACGATCTACGTGAAGCGGAAATCCGGGTTCTTGGATTACAACTCGGATCCGAAAGGCAACAGAAGTATATTCGTGCGAGCGGGAAGTATGACGGGGATCGACCTGCACCACGACCTCGTCAGCAAGGCTGTCCCGCCTAGTATAACTGCCGAGGAAGTTGTTGGCTTGGTCAAAGCCCATTCAGGCGATATGGCCTTGGTGGCAATGTCCGAACATTTCGCCGATTCCCCATCAAGCACCAATTCAGCCATCGTCGACTCGTTCGTTCGGACCATCCTGATCGAGTGTATCTCCCTTGACAAGCCGTTCATGATCGGCGCCTATCTCTCGATCAACGCGGCTCGGCAAGGCAGTAGCGGCGCGGTGGAAGTTGACAACTTGGCTCAAATACTATTTGCAAAGGCGTTCTACTCGCACGAGGTATTCGACCGACACTTCCTCTCGCCCCTGCAAGGGAGCGACAAGAAGACTGCGCTCGTACGCCCCAGCTTCCTCAGTGCCGTAGCACGCTATCTTGGCGAGTCTGCCGTGTCGTCCGATTCGGCGGCAGCAGCGGCTGCAGCGGCAGAAGAGAAGGTTGTTCGACAAGCATACCTCCGTCTAGGCGGGAGAGTATGGGACGGCTCGTCTGCAGCCGGAGACGGCGTGAAGGGGTTAGCGAAATGGCTGATCCGCAATCACGTTCCTCCCCTGCCCCTCCTGGAGGCGCTGAAGGAGAGAGCGCGCATAGCCGTCCAGCGCGGCGAAGCGAGAGATGTAGTTGAGATGAAAGTTAGGCAGACTGCCGAGGCTTACACTCGAGCTGTCGTCGGTGCGTGGGACGAGAATCCAGTGGGTACTCGTGAAGTGAGGAGCGGGCAGGAATGGAAGTTGGATGGTATTAGGGATGCTCTTGCGGTCTGGCTCGAGTAGGCAACCCGTCCGCCGACGTCAAAGGCTAGCATGGAGATACGAGATGATCTGCAATATCGCAAGTCCATGCATACAGTATGGCATCGTATTACAAATGGTCGTGACTCGTCATTCACTGAACTACGTTAGAGAATTACTTATTCATATGGTGCAAAGCTTTTCATCGTCTCGTCTCGTTCCATATCGTCGCATCTCGTATCAACTCGCATGAAGTCACACGACTCAATCGCTCTCAAAGTACGAGTCATCATCCTCCAGTCCCGCGCACATCCACTAATGTAGTGTACCTCACAGAGTTGTAAGTTTAGTAGATAGCATGCGTATTGGCCCCGGACTCAACACTGAAGCTGCCCCAGCGGACTACGACGAGCTTGGCAGCCTGTTCCGCCTGGAGCAAGCATGCGTCGCAGGCGTAGTCTACCGAATTGGAGAGGTTGAGGATTGAGTAAGTGGGTTTATTGTGCGCGACGCAGCTTGGGCAGGCGAAAGGGAGGCATTGCGGGGGGCCAATGGGGATGGCGGATTGGCGATTGTCACGGATATGGAGAGCGGAGAAGGAAGAGGAAGAGCATGGGATCAGCTGTTATGTCCACTTCTTACATTGTAGGAGATCTCGCAGCCGGCACTCACGGTAGCATGGCAGTCCACCTCGGCTATAGGCTGCAATCCCTGGCGGGAAGCGCTGCTCTGCATCGCCGGCGAGGGGGGGACGGGAGCGACGAGCGGGCCGTGGCATAGCTGCGTGTACATAGGTAACGGACGGTGGTTCGAATTGGCGAGAATTTGTGGACGTGAGGGCAGGTGATGACGGCGAATGAGTGTAGTTGAGGGGTGGTGAGTAGTGGAATGGTGTAGTGGAATGGTGTAGTGGAATGGTGGTGAGTTGTGTATGGGAGAGTGGCGGGAAGGACGGTTGGTGTCAGCCTGAGTCATCTTTGCCACTTCGTTGACGGGCGAAGTACCGCACAGCACTAATCTGGCAGTAGAGTACGAGGGAGAGACGGGTCATGATGATGAGGGGGGTACACGATCGTACTCACCTTGCAAGAAGTCATGATGGTGCAGTGCAAATGTATGTTTGATATCTTGCGTGAAGATCGTTGATACTTTGAGATTGTAAACTAGCTATACGAGTAGCGAAGAAAGAAAAAAGAGTGAAGAGCAACCAACGAAT